>JAYKQN010000023.1:3727500-3860000 GCA_036785175.1 Eupleurogrammus muticus | reverse complement strand
GATGTGTAGGTGTATGCGCGAAGGATTGAGATTAGATGCTGATGAACAGGTTAGGCCCTTGCATGGCAGCCTTTGACATTAGTGTATGTATGTAATTTTGTCGAGTAGTGTAAAGTGCTTTGAGTGGCCAGAAAACTAGAAAGCCACTGCACAAATGCAGTGGGTCCCCTGTCATGCAGTTTTCGGGGAATTAAATGAAGTTTTGATGCTCTACCATTATATATTTGCCATTTAGAGTACAAAAATTCAGCCCAATGCAGTCTTCCTCTCCCTGAAGCAATTGGCTGGAGCTCAACAATGCACATGTCATTTTGTTCTGCTTTATAAATATGTATTTATTGATTGATTTTCTGGAAACCGTCTGCAGGAGGAGGAAACTACTGCATGACATCACAGAGTGTAGGTACTACTAATGAGCTGTGAAGCTGCAAAGTTTCTGAACTCAGGCTGTGTTTTTCTGTTTTTTTCTGAATGTTTAATGCATGGGACAGACTTTATATAACTCCTAGACGTAATTTAGACATAAAAAAAAGATAAAACAATACATAAACGGGTCTATTTGCATTATAGGGGACCTTTGACTTAAAAGCATTCACTCATTCCTCCTCCCTCATATAATCGGGTATACACAAAAAGACACACGCACACATTCTCAAATTCTTTTTCTCTACCTTACCCACTCCTTTGTCTTTTGTCACAACCTCCACGTCCCTGCAGGGACTTGACTCCCCCTCCACCCACCTCGCTCCCTCCCTCCCTCCAGCCGGGCCCATCGGGCAGACAGGGGACCTTATCTAGTCCCTGGCACTCGCCTCCTTTAGGCCTCTGAGAAAACCTTTTACATAGCCAAGTTAAATGGAGGGGCCCTCGCATGCCGTGCGGCGAGCAGCACACGCTGCAATGCTTGACGGAGGAGACTGATTGGCAGAAGAGTGGAGGACGCTCTATCTTTCGCCGCTCGCCACCGCAGTCCCTTTTTTCTATTGCTTTTTTTTCATCCCTCACTTGCTCGCAGCTGACCTGCATGCCGATGAGGGAGTGAGAAAGCGGGGGACTGAGAACGAGAGATAAAGAGGCTATATGGACTGTGCATTAAGCAGACAGTCTATCCTGAGCCGGCATCCATCTCCCTTCTTCTCTTCCTTCATTTTCCAATCTAGCACTCCATTCATCCAGGCCTCCTTTCATGCCCTCGCTACCTTTCCCTCGCTATCTTTCTTCCTTTCAGTCTTTCTTCACATGGCAAATTCCAGTTGAGCTGAAAAAAATGGCCACTTAAAAGTTGAATTGCGATGTAGTGACAGGTCGCATAGATGAATGCAAAACTCAAGATGAAACAATAATATGTCTCACTTTAAACATTAATTATGATCCAGGCATATTTCTAGTAGCACAATTCGTAGTTCTCTCACCATCAGTGTTGGAGCAGATCGTGTTAGTTACCACACACACACACACACACACACACAATGTACACCCAGTTGTACTGTTTGGATGTTCTATGTGATTTAAGCCAGAGGTAAGATAAGCAAGATTAGGAGGAGAATCCACTGGTAATTGGTGTGTGATCTCCCCCTGAATCAACATTTTAGCCTGGCTTAGCAGCGGCTCCTTCTAAGAGGCTAATATCTGTGTGTATGTGTGTGTGTGCACATGTGTGTGTTTGTGTGGTTGATTACCTGTATGAAAACAGACACAAACACATTTTGGTGTTAAGTTTGCCTAAGGGATAAATGACAATAACAGGCTATTCTGTTTGACTGAAGGCTGTAGATGCTGCCCAGTACTGACACAACTGAGAAAACCTGTGTGTAAATAGGAGAAGATGCAGGTGTGAGAGAAAATGGCCATCTGTGTGGAGTATGTGGGTTTGCTGATGGATCCTGACTCGCTGACTCCTTTAAGTGGTGTTGTTTTCACTCTTAATGTCACCTCCATCGGTTGGTGTGTGTGTGTGTGTGTGTGTGTGTGTGTGTGTGTGTGTGTGTGTGTGTGTGTGTGTGTGTGTGTGTGTGTGTGTGTGTGTGTGTGTGTGTGTGTGTGTGTGTGTGTGTGTGTGTGTGTGTGTGTGTGTGTGTGTGTGTGTGTGTGTGTGTGTGTGTGCACTCTTGTCACTGCTGGGTGATATGGAGCAAAATTCCTACCTTTTTCTACCTCCTCTGAATCTCTGACCTATTGCTATGTGATTGACGTGCTTGACGACCACGTAGCAACCCCCACCCCCCAAAGTGTAGATACTGAGCAAGATGGAAATCTGTAGCTTGCCTGAGTGCTCATGAGATGTGGTGGTCGTGTTGAAAGAATAAAAATGAAGGGAGGAATTTGGAGTAACTAGCAGCTTGTTTTAAGATAAGCACAAAATCGATATAAACAATATGGCGTAATCCTATATCGTGCATGAAAAAATATTGATATAAATTTTAAAGTATCGCCCAGCCGTAATGCATACACATACAGATTCACATTCTCACATACAGACACCCCTAGCCTGAACCCCACCCTCAAACATAACACCACATCCTCGACTGTTCTCTCTCTCTGCCAATCCTCTTCCCTCTCTCTCTTATTTGCGGATGCTTCCTAATCTCTTCTCAGAGTACAGGTGGAGTATCTGTCTTCCTGTGGCAACAAACCCTGTGACTCTGTAAACAAGTCACAGTTTAAAATTCACCTCTTCTAATCCCCTCTTCACCCCTTTGTCGGGTGTTGCCTCAGAAAAAATAAATAAATAAATAATTAATCCGCCTTTGTCCAAGCGTGGAGCGTGAAACAACCCCTCCCGCCAATTCCAGACATCAGCCCATCTCAATCCACAGCCGCTGGAGGCTGTTCAGACGAGTGTGTGCGAGCCTGCAAGGATCATCTGAACACAACCGCTTGCACACAAAACGCATATTTAGTCACACACCTGCATGTATTCACGTTCACACACGAGCGCAGAACATGTGCGCTCACACTAATCCCCCCTCAACAAGCCCCTGCAACACCCCCATAACCTTGCTTTTCCCCCATCGAGGGTTATCATCCCCTCTTGCTGTCTCCCCACATTCGGCTTTTTGTCCCCACGGGTGCAAAATGACTGGGAAGAGATCACTGTGTGTGTGTGTGTGTGTGTGTGTGCCAGTGATAGTGCTGCCACGTCTCTGGCGTCAAGAGAGACGAGCAGGGGCTGTTGCTCAGGGTGTGTTCTGTCAAAACACACAAAAAACATGTTGATGCACACAAACACAACACACAGCCTCCCAGTACATTTCAAATGGATGATACTAATTTGATGTAAATGACTCAATTCATGGCATTCCTTAATATGTGGGCACACTTTCTCATTAGAGTAAATGGCGTTTATAACCTTTTGACTGGTACTGTATAGTATACTGTGTACTAGTATACTAGTACTGTGTAGTACCAGTCCAAACCAGTGTTTCACAATAAGAAATGGATGTGTGGCAGTGGAGCAAATATTCTATATTCTCCAATGTTATCTACTTTATTTATTTGGTCTGATATCGTACATTTTCCTGGCATTTATTCAAAGTTTTGATATCCTTAACACCTTTTTATACTTTTTTTAAGGCAGAGAATGCACTCAAATGCGATCCCTCTCAATCATCACTTCTGACCCTCTCGCAGTGTGTGTGGTGATATGCCTGAGTGCATTCTGTTTTTTTTACCTCACAAGTAGTCAATAAGTAGCATGTACATGCATGTATCTCCCAGTCAATAACAGAGCAGGGTTTCATGTGTTGGTGAACTGGTTACACGTCATTGACCTCACCTGGTCCCTGTCTTTTTAAGACTTACTTTAATGCTCTCAAATGTGCATACAAAGCTGGAGAGGCTTAGTTGTGACGTCACAACTTCACAGAAGCTCTGATGGCTTGTTTTAAAGTTTCTGCATACAGACTTTGCATTTCTCTCTGGATCAAGCATTTGGAAACATGGACACTATTTATTTGGCCCACAGACGTTTTAATAATCAAAAAGCAATTCCAATCTCACTTTCTACGATATGGGACCTTTAAGCGGAAATAGTTGCTTCCAGAGCAACAGTTGTTACTCGTACACATTTTCTGTCTTCCCGTCTTCAGGCAAACAAAGCCCCAGGTCTGACATTCTGTCCTGTCGCTAACTCTCTCTTGGCCTGTTATAGACGAAGTCTTGGCCTGTACATCCTGTTCTGCTGCTAACTCTCTTCTGGCCGCTTGTAGATTGCAGACCGCCAGAAAAGGTGGGAAACAAAAGCTGGAAAAGACATGATCCCCTCACTGGCTTCCCCACACTGCAAAAATGTGTTCAGTTATTGTCTTCTTCCAAACAGGAAGCGTTGTATTAACTTTTGCTTGACCACTGCACTTCTCCACCATAGAATCCTTTGGCAGAATCAGCATTGAGGAGTTCACTTCAGCGTTAAATCATCGGCTTTGCTTCCTGGTGCCCCGGTCTCCATGTCCTGGATAATCTGGGGCACCCATGGGTTTAAGCTCCCGTGGAGACTTTTTTTTTTTTATCTTGGCTCAAACATTGGATGTCCCACAAGGAAACCACAAGGCTTTCATGTTTTAGCTGAGCTATATTCCATAGAGTGCACCCACTGAGCCCCTGACCTGAGGCTAAAGGCTAAGTCGCTAACATCTGGACAACTTCTTACCATATATTCCCAGGATCCATTCAAAGTATTGGTTAACTCAAGAAGAAATGAGGTTGTGTTGTAAATGTGCATGAATTCAGGACTTGGTTTTTATTGGTAACATTTAAACCATAGTGGATTAATAAAAAAAATTTAGCAGCTGCTCAGAGGTCTGGAGTTGTTGTTCTTTTTTATTCCAAAGGTACATGAAGTTGGGTTGAAGTGAGCCAGTGAGGCTAGAGATGAATGAGGTATGAAGTATACTTCACTGACATACTTTTACCCCCCCCCCATTGAGGTGTGGTATTTAAACCTAGTCTACACATTGGCAATGGGGAGACATAGTGGCAGCAGGAGTCTAATCCTGAGTCCTGGCCTGGATAATCCAATATGGCACAGCCAGTCAGCATAACTGGCAAGGATAAAGTCTTATACCTAGGGATGTTTGGCATTTCCACATAGTGAATTGCCATGACAGGATGCACCTGGTCAGTGGACACAGTCTTGTCACAGATCTCCAAGTCTCTGCTCATGTTTTCCTGCTTTTCTTTCTTTTAAAGCAATTCTCTCATTGACGTCTCTTTACCCTGTTGGAAAGACAATTGAGCCACTCATAGCTTTGTAGTCGGGCATTAGGAATTGAGATGTCATCTTCCTGTACCAAAGCCTGATTGGGTCAGATTGATACTGACACAGGATGATGGCGGTCGACTTTCAGAAAATAACACCTCAAAATAACATTTAATAATGTTTATTTTTTTGTTTTAATGGATGGTAGATGTGATATCCTCACAAAGGAGTTTGCACTGTACAAAATGTTCATCATATTGTCAGTCCTCCCTCCCTACCAGACTTTTATATTACCGTCTTTTCTTTAAAGAACAGGAAAGGAAGGGGATAGAGGTGCGGATTATTGCATATTATTGAACACTAGTAGATCGGATTAAGCGAAAGATGCCTATGACATTACTTGAGTCTTCTCCAACACCAGACATTCAGATCAGGAGAACCATGTCTGTGGATCAGTGTGAAATAATGAGATATGAAAATGACTAGGGGGCACTGGAGGAGTGGAGGGCCCGGGATTGTGGAGGAGGTTTGTGTTTGATCCCATCTCTTTCCCTGCTCAGTCACTTCAATTATCTTCCTCTCCTATCACCCCCCATCTATTGGGAATATAGGGAATAATTAAGCAAAAGCATGAACACTGTGGCTATTGGTTTTAAAACGGTGATTATGGTGCATTGAATGTGAATGAGAGGGTGGCGAGAGACATTTGCTTTGTGTTTGAGGCACTGGGCTGAATCGTATTTCATGTTTCATCTCATCTCGCACGGAGGACGATTTTAAACATACTCTGTACTGCAGCGGTAAATGCTGCAGACTGGATAACTTATTGCAAATGCACATAATCTACACAGCCGCGATCAGCCCTTCTGATTTTGTTGATGAAGTTTTAAAGCATATAGATTTGTTCTCTCACCCCGTGCACAGCTCAGACCACAATGCAGCGTAGTTAACACCGTGCCCACTGATTGCTTCGGTGGAGGTGTGCTGTGTATGGCCCTGCCCTCTCTGCACAGGCTCCATCTGTGCAGTAATTGCTGCTTAAATGCCACTTTTTCCTCGCATGAAATAAAACATTATGGAGTGTCAACAGGCCATCAGAATTTAGATTTGTAGGCAGCACTGTAAAGTTTGAAGGTCACTAATTTAAGGAATGTGGCATTTCAGATTGTGCTTAATGCATTTTTCTTATCATTGTTGGGTCATTAGCGCTTGAATTGAAGCTTAAAAAGTGTAACGGTGGTCATATTATGTCGACGTGTCAATTGTTAAACTCCGTTTTTCTGAATCTATTGGAGGACTTTGAGATATTTTGTATTTTTTATGGTTTAGAATAATGCAAAATGAAATATTAAAGCAGCAAAGCGAATCAATCAAAAATATAAATGGAAATTCTGCACAACTGTAAATTGTGTCTGAGTATAATTTTATTGTCTCATTTCTTTGTTTCCTTCAGAACCTCGACAATTACCAGCAGACGGCTGAAGAGTACAACCAGGCAGCCACCAAAGCTGAGGCTCACATCCGGTAAATACTATGATTTAGCCTTACAACAACTTGTACAACTCACCCATAAAGATTATATCAATGTCCAAAAAACAACTGTCAGAGGCGTGTTTGCAGCGTTACTTTGCTGTTAATGTGAGCTCCACACCTCCTGCAGCTGCCTGGCAGTCAACACATTGTTCTCCACACATAATAGTGCGAGTGAGCAATAATTCACTGTCATCACTTATAATCTCTCATTAAATATTTGATTGTTTTCTCTCGAGATGAATAATCAGATACTGCAACTTATTGCAGCATGGACATTTAAATACATGAGGATATTTGAATGTGTATATAAAATGCAATATTAAGATTGACTGAAACACAAGATCTACATCCAAGAACATCATTAATACATATATATATATATATATATATATATACAGCCAAGTTAAAAAAAAATATTGGCAATAATTCATTTTTCAAGAATTTTCTGGCTTTCCATTCATTGAATGAATTAGCTCCTCTGAAATGTGAATGGAAACAATACAGTAAATAAATAGCTTAATTTAGATTTAGAGACACATTTTCTATCGTGAAAAGCTGATTAGCTAATGGAAAAAAATGTCTTGAATAGAAGTAATATAGGCACTTGATTTCACTAATAGATTTGTCCAAAATTGGACATCATGAGACGTGGAGGCACTTCCCTGCGATGGCAGAAGAGTTCTGGACTCACCTGCTGTCAAAAAGCATGTTTCATTCAACACTGAGCGAATGCCTAATTGGTACTGCCAGAGTCTGCGGGTGCAGCCAATTTACACCCCGTTGTAACACCCATTCTCACCCCTTTTTTTGGAGGAGAGAGAGCGCCAAAGAGCATGTGAATCCAATTTCGTCAGAGAGCAATTCATTTCCCCTTTTCCCGCGTGCGCGGCAATCCAAAATTGATGATAGATGGCTAATTAACTCCAATCTTTTTCCAACTGTTATTTTCACATATTCATTTTTCACATTTTTGCTTTCATTAACACATGAAGCTTCTTTTTTTACCCCTTACTCTTATGTATACTGTACTACTACAGCTTGTAGTAGTACAAGCTGTAGTAGTACCTGAGTGTAATGAGCTCCACCTGGAACTTATGACACCTCTTCCTGCAAAACAGTAATCATTGTATATTTGTCTGATTGGTGCACTTTAATAACAATATCTAAAATGATAAGCTGTAATTCATGAAATAATAATTGTTGATTTGAATATTTTATCCTTCTGTCTACAGATTAGGCATTTACAGGTAATAAGTCTTTCAGTTGGATGAAGGAAAAGGTAAAATGTAAACTTGTTATGTTGTGTCACCAGAATCTCCACACAATTGTTATGTTATCTATTTGGTGGTAGCTTTTCCTTTATATCAATTACATTTTTGCGGCATATAAGTTTGTTACTTTGCATCATAGGACATTATGAATTAAGATGACCAGCAACCTGTGTCAAAAACAAATCTGGACTGTCAGCATCTGTAATTTTAACTGTTAAAGGGAAGCAAATGTGACGCATATCTTTACTAGACAAAAATGTCCAGAATGATGTTGTCATTATTATTATTATTACTGTGTTATCAGTAGTGTCATGTAGTGTCGTAGCACACAGCGTGGTGCATTCCTGGAAACAGAGAGGGAGAATGTAGGCACTCGATTCTTTTGCCAGCTTTACATTGAATGGTGGGCAGTGACCTCCTCCATGACACCGCCATCTTCATGTACCTGGCTGCTCTATTGAATTCCACAGCGCACAATTCAAGTCCAAAATGTTGTCCAAGTGATAACTTTAGCAAGGATTCGCTATTGTTCATAGTTGCATGAAAAAGGTTGGAAGATCAGCTCGGCACAAGTTTGCTGAAGAAAGAGCATTTTTGTCCTGCCACAATGTGTTGCTCATTATTTCTGCATTTCTCTCTCTTTCTTACATTTGCAGGCGCATAAACATTCGTTCACATTTTTTTCCCTCTTTCTATCTCTGTCACACATACAGGCACACTTTGTATTCAGGCAGCCATGTGCTCGTCATGTTCTGTCGGCGTTTGGGCAGCTTTTCATTGTGCTGTGGTCACGCTGTCATTTCACACTACACTGACCACCCAGTAATTATTCTATTTACCCACTGCTGAACAGTGGGGGGGCTGCAGAACGGTCCAACACATTATGTAGCTACAGTATGTCTTCTTCTCCTGCTTTTGTGTCCGTCTCATATTCTTCATCTAAATGTGTCTCTTTTTGTCTCATTTTCTTTGTCTATATCTTCTGATAGAGCTTCTGTCTTGTGTTTTAGTGGTGTGTAGTGTTGTTTTGGATGATTGGTTGTACCGTGTTGATGCACCTGACCTGCACAGAGGTGAATATGATAGTCAAAGTGTTGGCTGATTTATATAGAGAGAATTGAGAAAGATTTGTGTTTTCACAAAAAAAAGCCCCAAGCACATTATGAATTGGTGGAGAAAGTGATGTGTTATACTTCCTAGAGAGGTATGTTTTAAAATAGTCATAAAGGCACAATTGAAAATCTCATGCAGGGAGTCTAGTGTAAGAGAACAGTTTAGCCTTTTTAATCCATAGCACTACTACAACTGTTAAATCCCTTTTAGCCATTTCCAGTTTATTATTGGTGGTTACAGCAATCACATGTTGGCTGTTTCCTCGCTGTAAACCTCAGGACTGGACCCAATCCTTTTGAGTGCAAAGGTTTAGGCTTCACGTTGCCTCTCACACCTGAGAAGAGCACTTTGTTGATCACAAGGTTCCATGGTGAATATCACCTGGGAGTTCTTTTTTGCCTCTTTTCTAACTTTGGACATACTCTCCAGTGTTATCCTCCCAACAGGGACACAGCCAGTGATAAAACTTATCTTGTGCCATTTGCTACTTACCTTGCCTAGGTACATGTGGCGTTTCAGAAGAGCTCTTTCATAATCTTTGCCTTGGGGTATCAGAGTACACATATTCCCCAAAAATACTTCACCTAAGAGACCCACAACGTCACAGCTTAGCTTACCTTAAGATCTAAAGATCCATTAATCCTCTTAAAAAACCTTTCTAACCTCAAAGTGCTAGAAAAGACATAACGTAAGTCAACCTTGGGTGATGTGTGTGTGAGGATTCACCATAAAGTAAGTGCTGACAGTTTGTCATTAGAAGCCTACTTTCATGTGGGCTTGTTTTATCCACTTTATTCCATACAGTGTATGAGTCTGTTACGGTGTGTGTGTGTGTGTGTAGGATGTCCGTTTAGTGATGCAGATAGGTGCGCTTTCTGCAAGGATCTGTCTGCCACCCAAAGTATTAGACAGCTTGTCATTTCTAGACACAGGATCTGTGCACTGTGGTCCAACAAAGATTCACCAAGAAAAAAGGCTGGAGTCACTTAGTGTACACACTCCCCCATCTGCCTGTTGGCCTCAGGAGTTCTGTGTACTACATATAAAAAACACTCCTGTGCAAGATAACAATCACAGCAAGGTCACATTTAATGGTCTGTGTGGTTTAGGATGGGTGAGGAGTTCAGTGACCTACTAGCACGAACATCTGTGCTAGCAGTTCTGATTCATCCACTAAGGAGGCATTGGGCCAGTGCCTTTATGTTATGTTTTTATTGGTGCATTAAAAATTAGGTGATTGCAATTATGTTTGTTTTATGTATGTTTTATTTAGTCTATGTCTGTTCCCATTACAGAAAAAATACAGGATTTTGCTGCTACTGGTTTAGGAAATAGAGGTTAGGTCTGGTCCAAACTACAATTCGTCTGATTATCTGGGATCTGTCCCATTGTACTGCTGCAGATCTGGGGTCTGTGAATCAATGTTAAATTCTAAAGATGCACAGATTTAACTATATCTTCTGTGATACCAGTTCCTTAAACCATAAGAATCTGTCGATATCCTCTTCCTGATTGGATTCCAGTGCCCGCTCTTCCCAGAGTTTGAAATCTGTATATCATACATATTATACTTATTGTGTCAAACTCACTGGGATCATTTTTATTCAAGGTGATTCAAGGATCGTTTTTTAATCTGAAATTGTATTATGCACTACGGCCAGGATTCCCACACGTCTGGTTTGGATCGAGCCCAGTGTGTAAGCATCAACAAATCATGAAGTGATACCTAAAAGGCAGAAACAAGGTCCGCAGATCCCCACGTACTGTACTGCAGCAGACGCAGCACAGGACGAGCAGCTCTTAAAATGCAGCAGCTTACCCAACACCCATTCAGCCGAGCAGTGTCACACCAAGCAGGTTTTATAAATACACCCTCTCCATGAGAGCAAGAGATTTATGTAGCAGTGTGTTTTATTGTGCAAAAAAAATCATGGGCACATATGCTCTATGTGGATTTGAAAGCTACACTGTTTTTTTTTGTGTTTTTTTCTAAAGAAAAGAACGGGACAAATTAAATGACACAAAACTGGAATTGAAATGGCTGGTGATAAAAAGGCTAGTGATGGAAGGGCGATAGCGGCGCAACGCTCCGAAGAGCATGTCTCACCCCACGTCACCCGCAGCTCGAGTGAGTCGTCCAACCGCAAGTTCTCCTGATTGAAAAGTTATCAGAGATGAGATGTCGCGCACAAACGCACGTACACATGTGCGCCTTATCTTGTTCCCGCATGTCACCTGTTTTAATGAAACACTCCCCTTATCCCCTCCCATCTCGCTCTGCCTATATTCCCACAAAGTGAGTTTGGTGGGGATCAATCAGCCGAGCTAACGGTGCGAATTGTTCCCCTACGTTCCTATCTGCTCTCGGCGCTTCAGCTGTCAACGTATGAAGATACGGGCGGAGTTCTGTCTGTCTTCGGTCCACGGCTTGTAGTTGTTTTTGATTGCTATTCCCGTTTGAGACTGAGACTTGAAGTACTTTAAAAGCAGTTGAGATCATGAAGATTTGCATTGTCATATTGTCACATGGGAGTTTAGGACTTGAGTTTGCTGCATCACCTAGCAAAGACAGGATATGTGATTATTGTGACTACTTGAATAATTCCTTTAATTCAGATTTGTATATGATTTAGGTGCAATATAATGTTGTGAATGTTAGCCTGATGGCTTCACAAAGCTTCTAACAATACAAGATGCATGCCCTCTTATTCCTCTTCCCAGCCATGATGTATATTGTTTCTCTTTTCTCCTTTCCTCCACTCAGTGTAATAATAAAAACAAAAAGTACATTGCTATCGATGGCTGCTGATTTAAAGGAACCCCAAACCTTGTCATCATACATTAATATACAAACAACAGCAACTTATAGAGAATAATAAATTGCTATAGGGTCTTTCCTTTTTGTCCTTATTGCTTTATTCCCCAATGCCACGCTTCACAGTAGCGTGCAACTTGAGGCCTCTTCATAAAAAAACACACGCTGCCAAGGTGAGACAAAAAAATAATGAGGAAGTTTAACGATTTGAGTCTAATCTTCCTCCTACAATCCTGCACATATTTATGCAAAATGTTCCAGGCAGAAGGCAATTGGAGTGTTGTTTTTCTCCTTCTTGCTGCTGAAAGTTGGCTATCAAACTAGCTGGGGCGGCTAATGTTTTTCTAATAAGAACTCACCTTTAATTTCAGTCAAACGAGGCAGTTGCTGCAGATTAGCAGAGGCAATTTTCTGCTTCAGATTCCATTATTAAAACACTTCCACTATCAGAAAGTTTCTCTTGTTGAAGAGAGAAAAGAATTCATTTTCTTTTTTTTTCTTTTTTTTTCTTATTCAGCTTGGATTAATACCTTGGGGCTATTGTTGTTGTTATCTCTGACTCTTGGGGAGTAATTCAGAGCCAACCAGCTGTCAGATTGCAAAGTTGAACATCAACGGTGGGAAAACATGATTAAAACATTTGATTGAAACTACTGGCAACAGACCTGAAATTGACTAATACAAAACAATGGCATTATGTGTGTATAGGATTCTCTTTTTTTCATGTATCTTAAGGCTGTTAAGTGTTTTATAATAAATCATGCCAAAACCTCAGTTTACTTTAACATACCGTAAATTCTGGACTATAAAGCGCACCTGCATATAAACCGCATTCGCTCTATTTAAAAAAAAAAAAAATTTAAAATAAATAAACAAGCCACACCTGCATACAAGCCGCATCCGCTCTATTTAAAAAAGTTTTGCAAGCCACAGATATGTATGTTTTCAGATTAGATATTTACTACAGGAGCAGAATGATTTTGAATTGTAAATGAACATGTATGAACCTAAATTGATCCTTTCCTAACCTGTATCTTAACACGGCAGCAACTTTGCTGATTAAAACGGGACAGAACCAAGAGAAAATATCCGGTATTTACAGTATTTATCTACATTTCTCCTGTGTGTGAAATCACGTCACCCTAACCATCTTCGCTGAAACCCACAAAGTTGTCTTCTTCAGTGTCGGAGTTGAAAAACTCAACAGTGCTTCGTCACATCTGTCTCCATCAGTCTCGCTCTCCATGTCACTGTCCTCCTCCGGTGAGGTTGGCTCTGGAGGTGCGCCACTCTCTTCGCGTAGCAGTCCAGCCTTTCTGAACGCTTTGGTGATGCTGGATTCTTTCACAGCACTCCACGCTGTCAGGATCCACTGACAGACATCAGTAAAGGAGGCTTTTCGCCTCACCATAGACTCATTGACGCTAAGCTTCCGAGCAGCAGCGCGGTTTCCTTCCTGTATAGCGAGATCGATGGCTTTCAACTTAAAACTTGCATCATACGAACTTCTTCATGTGGGTTCCATGATGAAGGGGTGAGCATTTGAAAAGATAGAGTTTGACAGGATTGGTAATTTGTCGTCCTTCTATCCGCTTTTATCGGCTAAAGAGGAACTAGCGTATTCTTCTTGAACGAGCATATTCTTCTTTGCATTTAGTTTTGATTCTAATTCCGGTTAGAGAGCCCCTAGCGGTGGAAAAATCTGCAGAATTTTTATGAGCGCTTTGTATGAGCCACATGGTTCAAAACATATGAAAAAAGTAGCGGCTTGTAGTCCAGATTTTACGGTAATTGAAACTTTTGTCTCTGATTAGCAGCATGGAGTAAATGATATAGACCTTTCTACCACTTTATCAGGTGTCCCATCTGGATAAATGAAATAAACTTGAAGCATTCATCTGGCATCACAAGCACCAACGATGTGGTAGAGGTAAAATGTGATGGTTGCCATGGGTTACTGTTTGTCCATGCAACTTGCAAGGGTTATTTGTCATTATCATATGTCACTGTCAAGTTCTCTTTTACTCTCTCTCTCTCTCTCTGGTTGCATTCACTTCTCTTTTCATGAATATTCTCACCACCAGTGATTTATTTAATCCTGTCACTCTACCCTCGACTGCACATGCAAGCACCCACAGACGACAAAATACACACACAAGCGGAGAGAAAATGTCTCCCAGTATTCTGTGCAGCGTACTTTATGTTGCAGGCATACACACAAACACACAAACACACACAAGAACAATTCACACATGCACATGGTAACTGGCCTGTGCGGAGGCCTTCTCTGCATATGTACATGCATGTGTGCATGCCTGAGTATGTGAATGTTGGATGGTCAGCCCCATCATGTCAAATGAAGCCATGTGTGGTGTCACATCTCGACCCCTCCACTGTACAGGATGCCTCTCAGGTTTACACATAAAGCAGCGCTGCGCCCGTCTGTCTGTGACATCACAGTCAAAGAGCCCCCGAAGCCTCGTTTGTCTGAAATGCTCCAAAGACGCCGCCGTACGGCTGTCAAGATAGGTGAGGAAACTCCAGGACATACAGACACAGCCAGAGGTTCTGTGCCGTATAGACAGATGTCTCTCGTCTAGTGACACACTCACGCTGTGACTGAACTGAATATTGGTTTTGATCGTTTCATCTGTGGTGCTATGAATGACGCAATGCATTTCATGATGCGAGGAGGCAGACATGTGGAGCCAGACAGTATCTAGAGCTCTTTACCCGTGTCATTTTAGAGGCTCAGTAGGTAGTTAATATTCATTGAGATGCCTGTTTTTAACTTTCTCTTGACCACACCCTTGCACACTACCCTGTTTCCATCATTCCGCGCTGTCTTTCCAGCTGTCACCACCCTGTTCTTGATCATCAACCAGTTTTTTTTTATTTCCTGGTAATCACTGGTTATGGGAAGCTTGTGACTTAGATCACATTTGAAAACTTGCTCCTGCATTGACTTATTTTGGCTTCCTCGACCCCAGAAAGGGAAATGTTCAGTCATGGAGCCTCTAAGGCTCTATGTGTGCCTGAGCAGAATTTGCACCAAACATACACTGCGTTTCCTTGGATACCCAGGAATACACATGAATGGTTCCCAAGATATGCAACTCACATACAGGTACATATATAGACATACATAGAAGTGTATTTCCAGTTCAATCCTGCACCATGTGTTGACTGTAAATGCCAAGTTTCAATCATATCCTGCATGGGGAGCGGGAATAGTAGAGATTAAGTCTCTGTCTCTGTGAACTGTTTTAGTTCATTCTCTGTGTTGGTAAAGCAATGGACAGTTCTCAAAATAGGCAAAGATATATATATACACCCAAAATGCAGCCTTCATAAGCAGATAGCTTATGTAATTATATTTTCTGTTCAGTTAAAGTATTTGTTATATATATTGGCCTAAAATGTTCGCTTTAAAATCCTTTTTTTTAAATGCCTGAAATAAATGCTCAGGAAGCCAAACCTGTCCATGGATGATGATTCTGATGTAAAGCTACTAAATGGACCTTGAAGTGTTTTTTCCTCATAGATCTATTCTATTCTGTGTCAGTATGTGCATGTGTGTGTACATATCCTTACCCAGTGCTTCCAGTTCCAAGTTCCATCACAACAGCAGGTAAATTACCACAAGCAACAGAGCAGTCAAGGATTACCCTTATGTAGGATTAGTAACCTGTGTGTGTGTGTGTGTGTGTGTGTGTGTGTGTGTGTGTCTGTGTGTCTGTGTCTGTGTGTGTGTGTGTGTGTGTGTGTGTGTGTGTGTGTGTGTGTGTGTGTGTGTGTGTGTGTGTGTGTGTGTGTTAGTATATGTGTGATTTTTGTCTACACACATGTACTCTTATGTGTGATTAAGTTAAGTGTGATCGTGGCTCCTAAGCTGCTATGTCAATGCATAATTCATCTCCCCCACACAGGATGCACCTTGAAGCCTTTATAACGATCTTATCCTCTACAACTAAAACAAACCACAAACTGTGGTTTTATTTTCTTTTGCTCATCTGATTTAATTACATGAAAGAAACTGTTAAGTTGTCTATTGAAGATCATGCATTGATGCGGCCAGGCTGTTGAAATGTCAGTTCAGCAGTCACGTTTCTGCTTATAATGATTATTTTGACAGTCAGTCCATAGTTATTTAGTACATTTAACTCTGTAGGTTTATACTGCTGCACTTAAATCCAACATGAACAGCATTTCAAGGGCATCTCACTTTGTGTCGTGATGTCTTCTGGTATAAACACAATAAACAGGAGGGACAAAACATTGGGAGGAATTTGACTGCATCATTAATGAGTGGATGTACCATAAATAACATGGCGGCTTAATGTGAAACAATGAATGATACAGAAGCTAATGTACGATTTCTACTGTGGGGAACCTTGATAATTATTGATTGAAATTAGACAATGGGATTAGTTTTTTATATAAAAAATTTTTTTTAGAATTGTTTTGAGAAATATACAGTATGTATAGTAATATGTGAATAAAATGACCAGTGAAGGGATCATTTAATGTTATCTTTAGATAACAGAGTGGTGGTCGTATATTACAGCTTTATAGTGCTCTGTTTAAACATTAAACAGTCTGGGTTTAGTTTTAATAGTGCTTTATTACCCGTCTAGTCTTGTTGAACGATCATTGTTCCTGTTGCACTTCCTCCAATTTTGATGCCGTGGACATTTTTATTTATACTGAGTAATTAGTAATAAAATCCTGTAAGGAAACGGACGCCTCAATAAAATAAAATACACGGCTCTGTCCAACAGACACAAAAGTACAACATGGCGATTGCAGCTGAGTGGCTTCAGCACTCTGCAGGATGTGTTCTCAGTTGCACGGCGCTCTTCTATAATCACAATAACCCTGGTGTCTGCCCTCTGTTTCTGTGTGTGTGTGTGTAGGCCCCGGCAGACCGTGTCTGTGTGCACTGAACTGCAGGCCAGGGTGCTCCAGTGTTACCGAGAAAACCCACAGCAGACCCTGCACTGCTCCGGCCTGGCCAAGCAGTACATGACCTGTGTCCAGCAAGCCAAGAAGGTAGGCAAGGAAGAGCGAATGGAGACGCGTTTACCGAAATCGCCTTCAGTATGTTGTGGAAATGCTTTTCTTTGTGGTTGTGCTAATATGTTATAGTACAGTATGTACCTGGTAACAATCAATTTCCCACTTTTATTTATTGTTCTGAGCAACATATTTGACCAAAGCTTCAGTTCCTTTAGCTATATATATATATATATCTCTATATATATATATCTATATATATATACAGTGATCCCTCGCCACTTCGCGGTTCACTTATCGCGGATTCGCTATTTCGCGGATTTTCATAATGCATTTTTTTTTTTTTTTTTTTTGGTGCATTGTGTTCTGCATTCTGATTCGCTAAAAACTCACTTTCGCTTCTTGTATCAAAACATGCTACGAATTGTGCTATCATTTTGTCGTCTCGTTTGCAAAGAAGAAAAAAGAGCGACAACAGCTGCCTATCACTATGTTCTTCTCCCGAACAAACACACCTGCACCGCGGACTTCAGAAGAAGAGAACACTGCAGAGCGCAGTCAGGATGCAGCGGCCCAGTCTGAAGAGCAGTGAAACGGCCTACACGCGAGTCACTGTATTTGTATACATGTAATAGTTGCTATTTGTAAAAAAAAATAAAGTTTTCTATTTCGCGGATTTCACTTATCGCGGGTCATTTTCGGAACGTAACCCCCGCGATAAACGAGGGATTACTGTATATATATAGATATATATAATTTCTCTTCCAGTCTGCTCTTCAAAGAACAGTTATCAGTTAATTAATCAGACCTGGAAGAACTTGACAGTGTCACCCAGAGTGGAACAAAAAAAGGTGAAGAGACAAATAATACTTCCGATCTTTCCACCAAATCGGTTAACTTCTGAGAATCGTAATCCGCACGTTGGTTACTTTGACGCTTCAAATAGGAACCCTAAATCAATGGGACATGCGGATTGAGCAGATTTATAAGGCACCAGCCGTGCGTTGTGTTTTGGAACTTTTTGATAGAAAGATTACACCGTTATGTGAAAAAAAAAAAAAAAGGTTTGGCATTCAGCTCTTTGAAACGCATTCTGCTCTCTGCTGATGCTTTTCCAAATAGTGTTCTTACCATACGCTTATCTACAAAGTGCTTATTTAACCCAATTTCTCCATCAAAAAACAATAATGAATGGGGAAATTTGCACATTATTATCATGACAAAAACACACTGATACGGCGCCAGAGAAGATAAAAGGCGCGAAACAACAAAATTGGTGAATTGGCAGTTTAAAGAGTCGATAAAAGCAAATGCAAAAGGCCTCACAACAAAAGCAATCAGTCTTTTTAAATTGGTTCAAAAGATCTATATGCCAGTCGGATGGTGCTCTTTGGGAATATGCACTCGCACATGAGTTTGTTTTGGTATTGTGAACATGTGTTGTATAAATTCAGACTGTGATTGTTCGTGTTTTAAAGAATAGACGGTCCTGCAGAGAGCGGGGAAGTTGTTGCTGTTCCGTTCTCATTCACGCAGTCCGTACTTTGACAGTGTGCATGAGAGGCCTCCAAAGAAATGGAGGGCAAATGAATCAAAAAGGAAGGTCTCCAAGTATCGAATGTAGAGCTGTAGTAGATTAGATTTCAACTCTTAAAGTAATTGCTTATTTGAACCTCCGCCTACTTTCATCGTCTGTTTATTCTCATTCTCTGATTCCAGCTTCTAAAATTTGATTATTTACTGTTTTTCTTTACTCGTCTTTGACAGTAAACTGAATATCTATGGGTCACAAATTGTTATTCAGAACAAAACTAAACATTTGAATATGTCAACATGTTCATTATCTGATGTTTCATATAACACACGACTAATCAATTAATCTAAAAACACGTGTTATGGTTGACGTTAGTGAGGGGATACGAATTATTGTTCTGTGTTTAGTATCGCAGGCCAAACTGTTAAAGTCCTATGATCTATATTCATTCATTCATTCATTAAAAAAATAGTTTTTCTACCTGTATTTGTGTATTTCTAATGGCTGGAAGGAGCGTTGTGATGTGAAGCATTTTCATCGGTGACATCTGTTCCTTATTGGGATAATCTTTCAGCGATGAAATCTGGCTTATTTAAGATTGAGCTGTGCTACTTTTTTGAAAACTATTCGATCTCCAAGTTGACCTTTCAGACTTCTGAAGAGTGCTATATCCCAAGCTCAGATTTTAAAAAGGCCAATAAATGTTGCTAGATTTCAGATAAACTGTGTAAATGTAAAAGGTTCCATACTAAACCATCTCCTTCCAGTATAACCACTTCTCTCATTCTGTGTTTCATTCTTGGATCTTTGCTGCTGCCGTCACTGCCGGTCCAGCTTGTATTCACCACTTCCCGTCCCCAGCGCGTCCCTCTTCTCATATTAGAGCTCCTTTCACTGCTCATCACCGCACGCTTTGTCACATTAGCCAGTGCATTAGCTCTGATCTGCACTGCTGGCCACGCAGCTCTGTCAGTTCTTCGCCGGGTTTAGCTGCACAGCAGGCGTCATCGCCCTTGTGTTCACACACACAGTCCTAGAAAGGCCTAGACATCGCAACTTTATTCAACAAAAAGCAACAAAGCACCAAATTTGATAATCAGGTTAGCGATTTTATTATTCAGCTGAAGTTTCAATGCTGAAAAGTGTAACATCTGTACTTCAAACACAGTGATGTACAAGAAAAACCAAATGATTGTGAACTAGCATTTCAAGACCACTTTTACCATTTTCTTTGTTTTTTACTTAAATATTTAATGTTATACTGGATTAAAATGTGTATATAGTCTTAGATAAGTATCCTCGGGATCCACTGGGCCATAAAACAAGAGATGAGGTTCTGTATCAGTCAGACTTAATAAAAAAAGAAGTGAGTGGGCAGTCCAGAGACTCCGTTGGACACTCCGGCATCTGTCCAGTCTACAAATGCATCTGACAGAGACAGTAGCTTGGCAGCACATGGACTTGAAAAAAAAAAAAAGAGGAGGGGGGTCAACTGGAAGCAATATGTGCTGCACATTTAGTCCTGAGAGAAAACACTAGATCATACTTCATTATGAAATACCATGTTGTGCAGACGCTGGAGGAAACATTTAGTTGGACTCGTAATAACGGTGATTATTTCTTTCACTGAGCAGAGCCTGCATAAGCGATTGTTGTAAGAGTCAAACAGAAGGTTTGATTTTTTTTTTTTTTGTGAAGTAGCTATTAAATGGTTTTATTCCCTGGTTTGAGCTGACAGAATGTCAAATGGAAAAGATAAGGAATGTGGAATTTGAATTTGATCAGATTTTTTTTTTAAATACAAATATTTTTTTGGTAATTTCTTAGAAAAATATGGACAAATAGGTAAACAGCAATAACAGGGATGTCATCACAAAGAAGGTCTTTAACAATCAATATCTTCAGATGTTTCGTTATGTGTAATATTACGACCTAAATTCTTTGAATTAGAATGTGTCCACACAGCGTAGACACTGCATCGCATTATAATGTGAGTGAAAGGCAACAAAAACGCACCAAAACAATACTTTTTGAGATGCAGAAGGATCGAGGTGAACACTGTTTTAACTAAAAGCAAAGTAAACTGGCTGTTCATGTGCAGATGACAGTTAAAACAGACATACATTTGGATTAATTTTTGGGCTTTGTGCAATAGTAACATGAGCAGTGAATTGGCAGAAAGGCTTTTAGCCTGGTGAAAACCCCCTGGCAGCTTAAAAGCTCTGTTCTTTTGTTATCTGTACGTGCCTGTGAGGATTTTCTACAGCAGACACATTTCTCCCCATGATTAAAGGAAGAATACTGTATTTTTCCCCCCAGTATTAATCTTTGTCTGAAGTTGATACTTCATGGTTCAACCTTTCCTCGCATATAGTTATCGCTCGCTCTATTGTTTCACGCTGTTCCAGCTAGACGCTTTTCAAACACCATATTCTGCGTCTGTCATTTTCTCTTCTGTGTTCTCTGCAGTCGGTCCATTGTCTTAAAGGACAAGTTCACAAGTTTTCACATCTCTCTGAACAGATGCCCAAATAAACCTTGAAATTGTGTTTTTTTTCTGGCCATATTAATTCCTTCTATTCAGACCAACCATTAGAGGAACCACACGCATGTATTTCAAAGTTGATCTGTGGCTAATATGAAGCTTCAGCTCTTTTTAATGCTAGCCTCTCTTTTCATTACTATATATTTTTAGCAGGGAAACGCTGCCAGAGAAAACACAATGAGGGGATTTTATGCTACAAAAGTAGAGCCCGACCATCTTATCGGTCGGCTTATTTATCGGCTGATATGTCCCTATCACAGATATATTGGAAATCTTATTTGTTGCCAATATGATAAATTGCACTACAGAACATGGGGTGATCTTAAAAAAAAGGGGAGGGGGGATCCATCATGTTTAGCCCTCCCACTCCATTATTGCACGCAGCCAACATCCTGATCCCAATCACTGCATTGTAGTCCCCTATAAAACAGTAAGAGAGAGCTAAAACACAACCAGAAGTGCAGCTGTTTTTCAGGAGATCGACTCCATAACAACGATTAAACAACAATAGTTAATCTACCAGCTGAGTTTCTCCGAGGAAAAGACGTTTTCCACATTCTCCCCACTTGGGATTGGCAGGAGCTGGACTCAACAACTCTCTCCGCTGATTGGCTGCAGGAGTTTGTCTTTCAGGGCGAGAATTGTTGCTCCGTGAGTAACAAATCTGCTTCGTGGGTGTCAACAGACATTTATCCATTTTTCCCGAGAGAAAGGTGAAAAAACAGCAGCAGCATTAACAGTATTATCTTTAATTGGGACATACAGTTTTAGACACAATATCAATACATTTAGGCAGTATCAATATTTATTTTACTTTTTCCCAAGTGTGTGTCAGTGGTTGCAGTTCAGAACATCCATTTATGTATTTTAACAATAAAATACAGGTGCCTGTGTGAATGCAATACTGTGCATGGGCACCCAGGTCTCTGAAGCTCTAAGCAGCTCAGAGCCTTTTTTTTATTTTCCACAGGACATAGCAGCACCACAAGACATGTATTTATTTACAGTGAGATAAGGTATAATCTCCCTAAATGGATTATCTATGTTGGATCCCAACTGAAGTTGTCTCAGAAAAAAAACTCACCCACCCGAACACTGACATCAACCTGTGATTTAATCTGTTTTTAGAATCTTGCGCTGGTTATTTCAGTGAGTTAAACCATTTTTCAGCTCACTCCATTTTCTCTCTTCTATCTGTATTTACTAACTTTTATCAGTTTTGAAGTCCGGGGCGTTTGCGCGCAAAGTAATGTGCAGTTGGCTCTCCCCAGATACTGGAATCTGATTTTATTCAGATATCAGATGTTCACAGACAAATTGCAGAATAGACACACACACACACACACACACACGCACACAGTTGTCTTTCTGATCTCATCAAACAACAGACGTGGCAACACAAAATAAATTTGACTTATCAGTCTTGTGTTCTGTTAAAATCCTGTTGTCAATTTGTTACAGAAATCTTGCTCTGTTCTGAGCCTCCGATGTCTTATGCAATAACAAATGTAAGAGACAATTAATGACACTTAATTGATTAAAAAGACCCTTGGTCTGTGCCCTGGATGCAATCTGGACACCGAATGCTGCCCAACCAGTCTGCAGGAGAATTATCTGCATGCCTAGTTATATTTCAGATAAGGTTTTACCTCCCAAACGGCCGTGGCTTAAGACAAAACCTAACAGCTGGAGGAGAGCGATATCTGGACCCAAGAAAAGGACAGCGGGCTGACATACTGATATATTAAAATTTCTTTAGAATGTTCACTCTCCTGTATATATCTGTTACTTCCCGTCAGCTTGTCTGCGTTTGTCAATCAATCTGCCAATGAAACCAGCTGTCTGCTTATCTGTCTTTTCTCTGCCAGTGTCTTGATCTGAACATCACTGGACTATCTATCGCACTTTTTCCCCGTCTCCCGCTTGAAGTTCACCCAACTCACTATCTACAGTGGCACAGGCTTCCTTATATGTCACTCAAAAGATCTTTTTATGTTTTAGGATTCATAAATACACACACACACACACACAGCTCACATTCTGCCCTCCAGTAAAAGGCCATTGCTTCAGGATATAGCCTTGCACCTTCTCTCTGCTATCACTCCCCGGTCTATGTCTCTAGTTGGTCCATTGTCATGCATATGGGACCTTGTGTGTGTGTGTGTGTGTGTGTGTGTGTGTGTGTGTGTGTGGTGATTGTAAAGGATGCAGGATAAATGTCAGCCCACGAAAGCTTTGGGATTTATCTTTCTTTAGTGTGACGTTTAACCGTATCTTAGATATCGTCACTATATACTCATTATCATTGGACGTTTTTTTTATTTTCTGTGCATATTTGTGCACTTGCACGTGTGTTTTATGGGACTGTAAGTCTTTGAGGATGGTTAATGAGCTCACCCTTCACCTTTGTATCTTCTGTTCTTTCTTCCAACCCTGCCATAGTGAGTGAGAGGGAAAAACACACACACAGCTGTCCTCAAAGTCACATTCAAAAACAAATATTTTTTTAACCACCACTTACTATAAGTATCACCCTGTTCCTCCACAACACTCCACAAGGCTGCAGCATCAACCATTTGCAGAATGCTAATTCTATTGCTATTGCTATGCCTTTTTAAAACCACTGGCGTGGGCTACCAGCATCAGACCGACGTTTTACTCCACATACTTAACCCTCTTGAACCCGTCGGTCTCCCGCACACAGTGTTTTATTATTCTGACGTGTGACTGTGTGAGTGTGTGTAAGCACGTGCAGTCCTAATGGATGCCAGGTAAGTGTCATTCTGTTTCTGCCCCGATTTCCTATGAGTGTGTCTTTTAAGGAGCTTGCATCCTAAATAATGGACATTGTTGACTGCTGGCCTACATGTGTGAGCGTCTGTTATATTTAGTAGTGTACAAAGGGGTACGGTAAGTGTTTTAAAACCAAATAAACAAAAATCACCAAGTGGCCGTTCATTTAACAGAAATAGAGTGAGAATATTAGTGCAGATGGTGAGGTTATTGTGTATTGTTCATGTTGGTAAAATTAAAACATCATTACCTGTGTCTCTGTGGTAAATTCAAAGTAAGGTGGTTAAATTCTGTTTTTTTTTCTCCTGGTCTTTCTTAAAAATAGGTCATTACTTATTAGTCATATTTATTGATCTCCATTAAACATTTTATCATGATATATTTCTATTGTTTAAATATATATAGCCCAACTCTAAATGATGTGACAATATAAAATAAAGCAGTAGTTAAATACGTCTTTTTACAATATTGTCTTTCCGAAAGTTAGTGTTTGTTCGTACTTCTATATTGCTGCAGCCAACGAGAGGAATGAAGAGAAATCTATTTCCCACCACTGGGAGTACTGCACATCAACATGGAACATATTTTCTGACATTTTACAGTCTTTAAGCAAAAAATAAAAATAAAAATTAGTGTACTTTAAAGTGAGGGTAGCTATGTACAGTAGTAATGACAGAGTTGCTAATGCTGAATGGAGTAAACATGTGTCTATAATCCCATCTTCGTCTCTCTAAGGCGCGAACAGCTGTAGTTACAGAGGACAAAGTAGAGAACAAATATAAAAGGGGATTAAACAGGAAAAGATGCAGGTGTGAGAGAAAATGGCCAGCTGTTTGGAGTGTGTGGGTTTGCAGACGCGTTTAAGTGGTGTAGTTTTCACTCGTAACGTCACCTCCATCGTTGTTCTGTGTGTGTGTGTGTGTGTGTGTGTGTGTCGTGTAGATCTGTGTATTCCCCCATTTGTTTAAAACATTCCAGTTGACATTTTCCTCACTAGTCACTTTAACCCACAAACTAATTCACAAACACATTTGCAGGGGGTCCATCCATTCCGGAATGTAGTGGCAGCAGCATCTTAAGAACCTCTCAGACAACATTCTGTCCTAACAAAATGTTTAGACCTCCATTGCCCATAAAAAAAAATAAAAACTGTACTGAGCGGCTTTAGTAATGGTCCACTATTTCGCTCCACTATTCCCCCGGTTCTGCAGCCGCAGTAAATCCCAGCATTAAAAAAAAAATCATGACGTCTCATTCAGACCTGTTTGTCCGGGTGAAAAGTTGATTGATAGGAAAAAGAGTGACTCTGCCATTTCCAGCAAAATAAAAAAGAGAGAAAAAATGGGGATTAGTCTTTGTAGCAAGTCTGAAAGAGGAGAAGAAGATTCCCGTCAATGAGAAAATAGATGAAGGCTGTGGAAAAGGGAGGAAGACGGGGGAGGAGGAGGAGGCTTAGGAGCGCCTGTCACTGAGGAAGGGTTAATAGAAAACTGTAAGGAAGAGATACAGTAGAAACGAGTGGATGAGGAGGGAACGCGGGGCGGGTAAATAGGAGGAGAGAAGGAGTTCTGTCAGTGGGAGGGACGACGCAGGGAAAACTGAAGGAGGAAGAACACGGAGAGGAGCAGGCATCTGTCAGTCAGAAAGACAAACAAAGTGTGATTTGAGTTTTTTTATGATGGAGAGGAAATAAAAAGAGTTTGTGTGTGTGTGTGTGTGTGTGTGTGTGTGTGTGTAATCGGTAGTAGCAGGTGGTGAGCCCCACTGTGAGCCCTGGCTCGCCTGCTAACTCTAATCTGATAAGCAAGCCCTTCTTTTCAGCAGCAATCTGGTCCTGCGGTGCGTACAGAAGCAATACTCCCAGACCTGCTCCCATACAGCCATCCAGACGCCATAATACCCGTATTATTAATATCTTCTTTATAGAATATTAGAATTCCACCTACACTGATTATAGCTTTTGTTGGATTGCTGTTTGCTGTAAAAATTGCACCTCTCCTTCACATCCATCATCTCCCAGGCGATCGCCATGTGAAGGCACAGTCCACATAAAGACCCCCCTCCTCCTCCTCCATACACCCCCGTCCCCCAACAGTCTCTGTCTCTCTCAGATCTATATAACATTCCATCAGCATCCAGATAAACGCCTGCACTCCGCTGACCAGCGTCTCTGTAACGTGGGATCGATTCCCTCCTGCCAGGTTTCCACCGCCATGTGTCCTGGAGCCTGAGGTGTTTTTTATTTATTCACATGTAGTTTATGTTAACATTTAAAATGATTATGTGGGGGTGTTGTGTCTATATGCAGTAGTGCTAATATGTCAAATGATAGAATGATATTTTCTGTGGAAAGCACTACTACATGATGATAATGTGACAATGAGATTTTATCGTCATTATAATGATTTAGAATATGTGTAAGGCCACTGGATCTGGTCAATAGAATGACAATGAATAATAGTATTTTTAAGTCTTTCCCAGCATTTAATAATTGACCTAAACAAATGAAGATGTTAAGGCCTTAGTATTGTTGGAATAAGTCTGGCTATGGCCGACTATTTCAGAATTCCCCCCTTCTGTTATCTGTGTGTCACTGTCCTTCTTCTTATGTGAAACTCCAAAAACAACAACTTACGCCACTAATACGGCAAGTTATGTTCGTCTTTTTTAAATCAGTGAAATTCATATAACGGACCTATGATGGCGTTCTGTTTATTCAAGGACTTAGTGATTTTTATTGCCAGGGCTCAAACACTATTTTGTAGCTATTGCACTATATAGCTTTAAATCATATTGTTTATATCAATATAGCATATTTTTTTTAACTTTTTTTTTCTTAATATAACTCAACATAGATTTTATGTTATATAGATGTTCACAATATATTGATGCCAACTGATGTTACATAACATATCCGTAGCTTAAGTTGATTAGGCCCAGTCACAACTTAGTGTTGCTAATGTGTGTAAACTAACTACCAAATGAATCTATTCTACACACCATTATGTAACCGCTAAATGCATATTGAAATAAATTCATTGTGAAAGTCAAGCGTCAGATGTGGAGCAGCAAAAGTTCATTCTGTAACGAGTGCGGGGGGAAAAAAACACTTTTTTTTTTACAGTGTATGTTTGTGCACATTTTGTACAAAAAGTTATATTTGTTTTAATTAATTTTGTTTAGGAAATTTTACATTTATTTTATGCACGTAACTTATTTTCTGCACTTTCATGCACATTGATTCTTTACTGCTGAATGTAAATGAAAGTGTGAAATTTAGCACATGTGGCTTTAAAATTGGGACTGTAATATAAGTTGTTACTTTAGGTAAAAAATATTGAGATATATATATCAGTGTATCAGGATGTGAAGTTTGATCTACTAATTTGCAGGAGTATTGCTACATTGCTGCATTCTGGGATTAGCACCCCAGATGATTCTAATGGTTTAATACAAGCCAGAGTGTTTATTCCCTTATAGCAGAAATGAAACTGGGTGCAGTCAGACTATTCTATATATATGGTATAGTATAATATAGTGTTCTATAGTTTATTATAGTATAGCTATTTTACTAAGACTACTGACCATAACAGGCTAATAGGCTTCCTCCACTGACTAATTGACTGTCTGGCTGTCTTACTCCCTGTGTAATCAGTAAATGTGTGTGTGTGTGTGTGTGTGTGTGTGTGTGTTTATAAAGCAACCGTTGCCGCGGCCAGTCAACGAGGCTCTGATTGACAGTCCTGCCTGGCAACTGTCTCCGACCCTCCAGAGAGACGGGGAGAGAACCGAGTGCTGTTAGCGCTGAGCAGGGAAGACAGTTATTGATTTTCTTCTTGTCTATTATTTTTGTTTTTCACAGAGAAAAGGCAAGCAAGCAAGTCGAGTGTGTGTGTGTGTGTGTGTGTGTGTGTGTGTGTGTGTGTGTGTGTGTGTGTGTGTGTGTGTGTGTGTGAGTCAGTGCCTTGTGCAGATGTGTGTTAACATGTGTGTTCAGCTGTCTGTATGTTGCCCATTAACTCGTGACTGAGGAAGTGTGGGCATACACAGCGTGCGTACACTGTTGCTTTTACGCCGCCACCGTTCAAGGTTGATTCGGAGCCAACAAACACAACAGTCTATCTCCTCCTCACGCTACTCACTAATTGGATGGAAACTGGCAGGTGGAAGAGAACAAGTGTTTGTCTGCGTGTGTCTGTATGCCTTCTGTGTGTGTGTGTATGTTGTGTATATTAAATCTGATTGTAACAGATTTTGTTCCATCTCAGTCAGAACCAGTGATAATGAAGCAAAGTTGTTCGTTCTCTTTAACTCTCTTCTCTTCTCTTTCATAACATTGATTTTTTTATAAAAAGGCCACTTAATATAGGTGTGATATCACAGTCCAAAACTCCTAAATACACATAAATAATGCAAATAAAATGAACTTCTCTCAGTATACCAAAAAAAAAGCTTCCAAAAAAGTCATGTCAATCCTACTTTTAAACAGTTTTAAACAAAAACTGAACATTATAAAATCCGTGAAGGGAGGGGTTAATGCAGGGCAGCATTAGTGTTATCTGGCTCCGCTTAATAAACTTTACTTTACCTTGAGCTGGAATATTTGGCTGCCCTCCGTGCCAAAGATGACGCACGTAGAAAAAAAAAAAGCTCATCCTGTCTTTAAATGATCCGTGTGGATGGCGACGGACCAGGTTTGGTCCTGGGGCGACAAACTGAACAGTGTGTACTGTGGGGGGGCGCTGGGGGTCAGCCTGAAATCCAGGAGCGACTTCATGCATTACGCATGAGGCGTAGCGCCACGTCTACGACGCTGTACACGAGTGCAGCAATCCCAACACACACACACACACACACACACTCTCGCTCCCCTTTCATATCTCAGAACGTGAGTGGAGCAGCAAAGCTCAACTCCCTCGTCACTTTTGCCACTCATCTCCAATTCACTGGCACGGGCTGCGATGCCCTCGGATGCACTTGGCGAGCGGCTAGCGGACCCGGCTGCTGCCAGCGTCTCTGCCTGCCAGCGGAGCAGCAAGGTGGTTAGCATCACAACTAGCCCACCCAGCAGCCACAAGCTAATGCCTCACTAACCCTGGCTTGCCCCGAGTTTCCCCTCCGTGGCCCAATGTTTGTGTGTATCGACACTGACACGAAGCGTCCAGTTGTACCCTGTACTAAACCTGAATCGGCTTTGACTGACCCAAATGATCATTAAAGTGGATTACATGAAGTAGATTCAGTGATTATTTCACATTATAGATGTTGGCACATAATTGGTGCAAACATTGTGAAAAGACTCAAATCTCTGTAGTAGTGAATTGTGTTTTGAGGGTTTGAAGTGGTTTTCACCAGTTCTGTGATGTGCATTTTTAAATACAGGCTCGAAGATATAGAGAAAAGTCACGGCAGCAATGTCACAAGCATTCTCAGTATACTGTTAGTTCACTGTGTTTCTGAAAACAGGAATGAGAAACTGGCGTTAGCACGATAGGTTTGTTTGAAGTGAGTAACGTTAAAGGTGCAGTGCGTAGTTTCTGCTGGTGCAGGTGGATTTGTGAGCAACCATCAGCGTGTAGGTGAAGTAGGCTTGAAGAGTGGGGGAAAAATGCTAAATCTGTCTCCAGAGCTGTTGTTTGGTTTGTTCTTGGTCTACTATAGAATCATTGTAATGCAATAATAATAAAAACAGCAGTTTTTTTATATGGTTTGTTTTATATACTGATGAAAACATGCTCATTCCATTTCTGTGAAGTCAGTTTCACTAAGTGCTGCTAAGCGCCACTAAATTATACCTTTAACAGCAAACTATATAAAAAAAATAGCAATTTGATTTAAAAATGGTTGGTGACGGATTGCTTGAACGGATCATGGAAATAATTCCACGTTCGCCTACAAACTATATGGCAAGTTAATAACAAGTTCTTAAACTCACTCAGTCTCACTCATGTTGCTTGTCCCAATTCTACTCAAAAAAAAAAAAAGTCTGTTTTAAATTTTGTGTTTTCTTAAGTGACATACCCCTAATACAGTTCTTTATATATTACTAAAATGCAACTAATGCCCCACTATTTGAGAACCACTGAACTAAACATGCATCAGGCCAAACTTTTGCCTGGTGTCACTGAACTTGATGCTTTAACTTTCTGGGACGGTGGCAGTGGCATGTCGTACATTCACAGTCGTGTCTCACAGAGGAACATTGACGACCTGGTTTAGTTTCGTTTCCCTGAAAATTGATTTTCAGCAGATTAAACAAGGCAGGCAAGGAAGCAGTGTAGGTACGTACACAGAATGTTTAAAATAAAATAAAATCCATTCATTCATTTTCTTTACTGTGCCATTATAAGCCAATGGGGATTGTGACATGCTCACAGTCGATGGTTGCACACACATTTTGAAACCTAAGGAACCCCATATTGTTACGTGTGAAATACAACACCACACACACACATGCATGAGGAAAACTGATTAAGTCAATCATGCATGCACACACGCGTTAATAATGTGTGTGTGTCTGATTAATCAGATGTAAAAGAACCCTCATAGTGTGTGTGGGTGTGTGAGTTTTGTCTAGCGAGTGTGTTTTTCATGTGTTGCCACATGCTGTTAAACACCAGCTGTAATAGCTAGAGGACAAACACGTCCAGGAGCGGGGTCAGACTTTGTAGAACCAGAGCCACAGTCAACATTCCAAACAGGCTGCAGCTCCTTCCTGTGGATCCGTCACGTGGATTTTCTTACACTCAATTCAACTCAAAATGCATTCATTTCTTACAGATTAGCCAGGTTGGTGAGAATATTCTTCTACAGTTAAAGAGACATATAGAAGTTTGTTTAAGTGGTGCTTTGCTTTTTGATAAATACAAAAGTACATTGAGTTTCAATTAAAATTGTTCCTTTCTCCCAGTAAATTGTTGTTAAACAGATCTTAATTAAACAGCAATCTGCATGGTTAAGTATCAATCCAAATATTTTCTGCATCATTTCATAATGCCACATACATCCTTTAAGCCCTTTAATTCATCATAATTCATCATTTCATCTATACAATCACTACAGTCTATATACAGCAGTGAGCTAACGCCATGCAAGTGTGTACTGATTCACTAACAGGGAAATATTTGCTAAGTCTAGGAGTGAGAGATGGTCTCAGCTCTGTCTGAGACTTTACACTTCTAGTAATGTAAATCTCTGATTTGACGCTCTCTTTTGTCCCCCCCCCCCCCCCCTGCCCTGTCTCCGTCTCTTCCAGAGCTCACTGACGAATCACGGCTGAGGAACAAACCCGAAGAGAGCAAAGCAGAACGAGAAGAAGCGGAGAAGCAGAGAGAACACACCGAGTCCGTCCGTTTGCTGCCTCCCTCTGTCGTCCTCCTGTCCATCCATCCATTCATTTAGCCGCCGTCTGAACGCCCCCCCCTCTCTCTCTCTCTCTTTTCCATCCTTCTTGGTTTTTTTGAGTGTATTATCTTGACTTGTCACTCCAGAGTCTATGATGTGTTGATTTGTTGTCAAGTTGTGCAGGCATACCCCTGCCTTCTCTGAAATAAATCCCAGTGATCCATCCGGTGGTGATGAGACTCTAGGTTGTGTGTCTTTGTGTGTGTGTGTGTGTGTGTGTGTGTGTGTCACAGCACGCTATTAATGCTTCCACTACGGAAAATGGGGTCGTGTTCACCCTTCTGACAACGCTGTGAAGGCCCAGGGGCTTGATTGTGTGCCATACTCATGGTTTCATTAAGAGAAAGACAGGAAAGGAGAATGAAGGAAATGGAGGATAAATAAAGTGGAGGACGGACGAATAGCGAAGTGAGCGTCTGAGCCTGTTGTCGCATATAAGCGCCAGTGTGCACGAGCGGCACGCCGGACAGGCCACAGAGTGTCGCCGCTAGCTGAGTTTCCATGGCGACGGCATCTGCTAGCGCTAGCGGCAAGGTGCGGAGGAACCTTCCAGATAACCCTGAAGGTCAGCACACAGAGCTACAGCTCACAGCACTACCGGTACTCACACACTTAACCCCCCCCCCCTCTGTGTGTGTGTGTGTGTGTGTGTGTGTGTGTGTGTGTGTGTGTGTGTGTGTGTGTGTGTGTGTGTGCGCGTGTGTGTTTGTGTGTGTGGGTCCTGAAAGAGAGCGACTCCGTTAAGATGCATTTCCACTTATATATGGACATGGTTGGCCGCCCTCGGAATGTCAGAAGCTTGTTATCGCACACACACACACACACACACACACACACACACACACACACACACACACACTCAGACACACAGAGAATATTAATGGATCCTAATATGCCCGCGCACTGGTTCCCTGGATATAAATGTGCATTCACACAAGTGGCAGTCAATGTGAGCGTGTATTTGTTAACGATAGGCGTGAAGAGTGATCTATTGATCACGGTTTGACGGCGGCTTTACGCGACGCCATCGATCAACGCGCCCGGCGCCGCTTGACCAGAGCCGTGCAATATATTCTCTATTATGGAAATTGAACAAAGTGAAATACTGAGACTGATGAAATGACGGAGAAACGGACTGCGGGGCGTGCGCATGTGTGCGTGTTATCAGTCTATCAGTCAGACAAACTTCCTCTGCAGGGATTAGGCCGCTCTAACCCAATAGACATGATGCACATATTCCCTATATTAAAGCCAGCACCGTATTAGAGCTTCCAGCCAGGGCCTCTCATATCCCTTCTCCCTCCCTGACATTTCTTTACAAATACCAGCCTCTATTCACTCTGTTATTGCCTTCCACCATTCAGCAATTCTCTGATTAAACAAGCCCCTGAAAAGCCCAGGCACTGCTGTCTGCCATTTGGCTTTTATTAGAAACCCACGCCCTTTAATTAAATTTGGCTGAATTACAGAAATATCAAGGATATTCCCCCAATAGATCGGATAAGGGAGCACAATGAGTGGGAAAAACTGTAAAGCTGGACTTTATGAGATGTTTTGAATGCTGTTTGGCAGTGGAATTAGATAAACACAATCTTGATGGAAGTTTTTCTTTTTTTTTTTTTTGAAGGAAGGAGGAAGAAGTTTGCTCACTCGACAAGTTTCATCAAACTCTCAGCACTTAGAGTTGTATTTAATTTTTTTTTACAGGGTTTCCACAATCATGAAATCATGAAAAGCCTGGAACAACCATACAATTTGAAAATAGCAATTTTCAGGCCTGGAAAAAGTTTTGAAAACACAATAAACTCAGAAGTTTTGGAAAAATCATAGAAATTGACAAAATAAATCACTTATATAGGTTAAACAAAACAAAATAGCTTTAATAATGTCTGGCTTCACTTGAATGACTATAAAACACGGCTTGAGAAGAAGTGTTCTCTGATTCTATCATGTTTTCTTTAATAGTAAACCAAAAACCTCATGCTTTGGACTACTTGTTGGGAAAAATACAAATATATTTAATATATAAAGATGTTACTTTGAAAAACAATGATGTATGTATATATATAGGTAATGTTATAGATGTAGAAAAAATATATTTTTCAAGTTCATTTGAGAGAATGTACGATGAAAATTTGCAAAAGCACAACAAATCTCCTTAACCCGCTCCTCATCCTCCTTTTCCTGCTTCATTTCAACCCTGCATCTTCAGTGCCGTACCTTTTTCTTTTCCCGCTTTTATTACTGTGAAAGACATGGGATTGAGGTTTCCATGGTAACCGGCCCCGCTTTGATTGTGGGAAGACAGCTGCATGGTCTGAGGTTAGAAGATGGCTGCTCGCGCCTCACAATGCGTCTTTATTGATTTCCAGACCCGCGCCATTACTGAGCCCAGTTGACTACTAACAGATTATAGGAAATGTGCATGCGTGTGTGTGTGTGTGTGTGTGTGTGTGTTGCTGGGGGGGGGGTCGCTCTCTGCAGCCAACATGCAGTAATTGTCCTGCCTTCTACCACCTATCCGTAGGTGTGTGTCTGTAAAGCGAACAGACTTCGAGCGTCTCCGGCCTCCTGAGCCTGATGTTCGTCGTTCTGTCCGTCTGAAGGCGAGCGAGGGCGCTGTCAGGCCGTGACAAACTACTGCCCTTTACTACACTTAATGGGGATCAATTCAAGTAAAATTAGACGCTTGGAATAGAGGAAGAGCTCACACACACACACACACACACACACACACGTACGTACCTACTTCTACTGGAATCTCTCCCTCGCTTGTTTTTTCTCTCCCCTCTTTCTTGTCCTTCCCTATCAGCCAACTTGGCGTTTCGTATGTGAGAAGTCCACAGTGAGCCTAATTGTCGTGTGTGGCCCCGTCAATGACACCCAAGCATTCTGTTCCTGCGCACACACACACACACACACACACACACACACACACACTCGTACGGAGCTTTCCAGCTAATTGAATAGTCTTTTATTAAACTTTGTTAATGTGAACTGGAACAGGCTGCTGGAGAATTGAATTAGACCCCACCACCACTGTACAAATAAACACACACACACACACACACACAGCTCTCTGAAGCACTGGGACGGATGGAGCCTCAGCCACACAGAGGGGAAGAGGAGGGCGAAAGCGAGAGGTAGGTTTTGGCTCGTCTCTCTGTGGGACGCTCCAGGTTATCGGTCGTCATCAGCCACTGACAAATGTTTTGTGAACCCACGATTGTACTTGTTTTCTTGGCTGCGCCGGTCCCACAGGGTGAACCCGATCCAGCGACCGCAGACAAAGACGGACAGGGAGCGGCAGCACAAAGGGTGCTGGGACACCGGAGAACGCCGAGATAACCAGAGGGCCCTGAAGCAGACCCCAGTCAGTGTCTGCGGCCGCACTCGCGTTTTCGCAGCGTGTGACAAGAAGGGCGGAGCGTTGCGGGCGCTGCACGGTGTCGCGGGTGAAACCGGAGGAGAAGACAAGCCCTGGAGGAGGAGGGAGGAACAAAAAAAAAAAAAGTAGAGCCCAGGACTAGAGAGAAAGAGGTCAAAGTTATCAAGGACGGAGCTTTTAATCTGGGAGCAGGGGGCAGAGAGCGGGACGGGGACGGGTGGCGGGAGGAAGGCGGAGAGACGGTCCGCTGAGGCCTGTGCAGGCAGCTGGAAGAAGATAGCTCCCTCCTTTCTGCGTTATTATATTACACCGGTGGATAAGAAGAATCCCGACATCCTCTAAAGTCATTACAGCCCAGTAAGACTGGCTCAGAGGGCAACGCAGCTCCTTAACCCCGCTCAGCACATGCCTGCGCATGATTGAATGAGAGAAAGGGTTTGCACACGTCTGAAAGACTGAGCATGCCTGTGTGTGTGTGTGTGTGTGTGTGTGTGTGTGTGTGTGTGTGTGCGTATGCACATATATTCACCAAAGCAAAGTAGCATATCACTTAATCCGTCCCCAGTAACTAGGATAAGCCACCAGTCTTATCTCTCCCTCTCCCCCTCCTGATTCTTTTCCTCACTCTTTCTTTCCCCGGGAATCTATTGTCCCTTTTTTCCCGTCATGCCATCCACACACACACACACCCTCCCGTCTTTCATACGTATTATTACCCTCGTCAGCCTCAGACTTTAATGCCTCATTATTCTGTGTTTAGGGCCTGGAAACTGGCCCTGCGTCTGCAGCAGGGGTCTAACACTCCGCGGCTCTTTGTTGTCAGGCTGTGCATGCAGGATTTAAGAGCGCCCCCCCCCCCAAAAAGAAGAATTTCTCCGCCGTCCACAATCATGCCACCGACTCCTGGGGAAGGAAGGTGTGATAGTGCAGAATTTCAGCAGCGAGAGTCGCTACAGCTACCATTGGGAGTGAAGCAACAGGAGGTTTGATTTCTGAATAGTCGACCAATAAATCATAATTAATACTATTAATACTGGTCCATTCATAGTGGTCATTGCAGCAGAGGATTTTTTTTCCCCTTTTTACAGTTCTATTTAATGACACCATGTTCTGCAAAAACCTTTTCTGGCCATTGTTTGACATCACAACTTAAAGAACAGAAGGGAGGATTGTGACCATGCTTCACCATGCTCATCTTCTGTGCTGTTGTGTGTAAAATCGGTGCATAGAATGCTCTGCAGCAACATCAATATCTAGTGATTGAGAAGAGATGGAGGCCTTGTATGTGGTTTACATGTTCTCTCTGTGTCAGTGTGTGTTCTCCAGCTTCCTCCCACAGTCCAACACGCTTAGATTAATTGTAGTTTCCACATTGCCTCACTCATTGTGTGAGCGAGCCCTACGGAACGCTGGTGACCTGTCAGGGCCGTATCTCTGCCTCTCCCCTGTAATGCTCTGGGATTGGCTCCAGCTGACCCCTGTGACCCTAGTGAGGATTAAACACGTGTAGAACTGCCTGATTTCAGTGTGTTCAAGATAAAATGTATATGCACAATATCTTCTCCTGCAGCTCTCAATCGAGGTGCTGGTAAAAGATGAGTTAATGGCATCACGATGCATTTAGCTCTGCATGTTCCTCTAATAGCTTAAGATCAAGATGTTGAGTGGGTTTAAAGGCTGATTATTGAAGGTAAAATCACAGTAACACGAGAGGAGGCTAAATCTTGGAAATCTGCCTACAAATCAGCTGGGGATGTCTAAGAGCATGTGGGCAGTGGGTACATCTTAAAATAACTTTAGTGACCTTTTAGACATTTTTAATAATGGAAATTGTAGATATCAGCCCTTTAAAGCAGTGGCTAATTATAATGTATCAGTGACGTTCCTTACTCTATTCACTCTTTTGTTTATATAGATAGATATAGATACGTAATTACACTTTTTCTTTTCATATTTCGTAGGCCACATGTTGCATCCCAAAGTATCTCACTCAGTGCCATTTACGGTTTATTACTAATTTATTTAAGATGTACAATAGAGTGAATGTGTCATTGAAACTAGTCTTCTTCCAGCTGTTCTAATGAACATTGAGTCATGACAACTAGAAATCAGTGAATACCATTTATACATTAAATAGTAATACAGTAAATTGAGCATTCTTACTTCTCTGTCATATTTATTCAACCCTTTTGACATGTACACATCTATATTATCTTTTTAAACATACCTGTCGCTCTATGATAATACTAATTCTCTCTGATTTCAAACATCCTCTGAATGCGGTTACTCAGCTCAATAATGTAATAATCCCATCAATTTATGATCTTCTATAGCATGAAAATTGAATTAGTGTTGGTTTTGGATGTTTCCCCCAACATACCCCTGCACAACAGTGGTATAAATTATAGTACAGTAGTAATAGTAGATTAGTACCACTTATTTTACATCAAAAAGTGACTCAAGTAGTTTAGTGTCAGGATGCTTTGTTTGAGCCATCGTGATGTTGCAAGTGTTTAAGTCAAGGGTGTGTGTGTGTGTGTATGTGTGTGTGTGTGTGTGTGTCAGTTCTGCACACCCACCATACAAACACAGTGTCAATAATGGCAGGCTGCTGTTTGTATAATGATCCTATCTCTTCCAGATAGACGGGGAACTATCGGCTTTGTCTGTCACACAAAGAGCGGAGAGGCAGAGTGAGTACGAGTGGATCAGCCCTCCACACACACACACACACACACACACACACGAACACACACACGCAGGGACGCACGGCGAACCCCTCTATCATGGCGTCCTCCCATAGACTTCCTGTGTCAACAGAGGCTTTGATTAACCAGGAGCGGGCGCCGCTCGCCTTTTGTGTCACTTGGACAAAAAAGCGTAGTTGCATGGTGAATTTCTCTTGAAGACGGGATCACATGAAGATGCTGCGGGGAAATTACACGCTACACAGCATGAAAGCCCTGAATCTGCTTTCAACCCGGTTTGTGATTTATACTCTGTATGGAAGATTAAAAAAATAAAGCGTATATGTATACGTAACTTCAGCCGGGGATCGTGCAGACGGCCGCGATTCTACCTCAAACTCCCAGTTGGCCGCCTTCACTCCAGCTATGAGTCACTCTGGAGGAAGCAGGCTTTCTGTACCTGCCTCCTGACGTACATCAGCCACACTGTGATCAATTTACCTCTGATGTTAGGCACGTGGGCCGGATCCATCAGACGGGGCTATTTATGACAGCACAGGGAAATTCATGTTTAGCTGCTTTCATGTGCGGAGACGGATGAGATGTGATGTGTGTGTGCACGCTGTTGCCCTAAAGGCAGGACACGTGCGTGTGTGTGTGTGTAGCAGCAGATAAGTGACAAGGTGAGGCACCTCTGAATGACGCCCTCTCTGCTTTTTTTTCATTATTATTTATCTATTTATTTCCCTGCTGGCAGGGACCTGCCAGGTGAGGCTGGCCAGTGCCAACAGGGCAACTGACTGCCAATCAGCAGCCGCCTGGAGGTCGCGACCTTTTTTTTATTGAAGGAGGATGATAAGCTGCGGCCTGGACTTAGAAGTTTTTTTTTTTTTTTTTAATTTAATGAGCTGTGCGTGCGTGTAATGCCATATTACATGCGTGTGCGATCCAGGCTGACAGGGTTGTGTGTGTGTGTGTGTGTGTGTGTGTGTGTGTGGAGGCCCTTTTTACCGCCTATAGATGGCAGCATTACACTCGGAGTCCTGTGCCTCCGTGTCACACCCCTCCTATAAACGTTTTATTGCAGCACAGCAGAGACGTGCTCTGTGCTCTGTGACACTGTTGATCCCTTTAGAGGTGCTTTTTTTTTTTTCCCCCCACTTCATAAGGCGATCGACACTGGTTTCGACGCCCCACATCCACGTTTCCTGCTCCGGGATACTGAGATAGCCCGGGTCACGGGGCGTCGTCACCCCTTAAACCCTTTTTCATTGAAAATCTAATGAAAAATCTCTCATAAGCTTTTATTAAGGTGCGAGGTGAGTGGATGGTCAACGTTATCTTACAAAAACAGCACGTTTCTTTTCATTAGCTCTTTGTCTTCATCACTTCATGAATTAGTGGTTTGCAGTAAAGGTTGGAGGGCTGACTGATGATTGGCACACACACACACACACACACACACACACACACACACACCCCAGCACGCAGCCTGCATAAACTGGGTCACACAATCTGTTGTACAGATGCCTCTACACTCTGTTTACCATCACGACCCATGAAATTGATTCTTTTTATCTGCGTGTTTGTGAGCGTTTTCGCTGGCGTGACACGTGGGGGGGGGGATGGGCGAGTTGCTCTCCCTCTCTTCCCGCCTTGCCCTCGCCGTACAGTACCTGGTACGTGTGTGTCGCGTGCGAGATACTCATTTCATGCTTCATTTGCCGCTCCGCGAGCCCCGTTAATAAACAAGAGGCTTTGCAGCGGCCGCGTCTCACGCCGTCGTGTCGCCGGCGAGTGTGTGTATGTGTGTGTGTGTGTCAATGTCATTACCGACCTCACCATCGCCCATTTAGGGATTATTAGGGAATATAACTCCTTCCATCAACAAATCAGTCTAACGGGAGTGTCGTCGACCACCGGTGACGATGCTTTTTCTGAATTGAAAATCGCTGCCGTTTATATTAGTTTAATCAGGGGAAGCTGCTGCCTGTTTTCTGTCTGTCCGCCTATCTGCCTGTTTTCTGTCTGTCCGCCTATCTGCCTGTGAATCTGTGAAGAAGAAGAAGTCGGAAAAAGGTTTCATAAAAAAAAAAGGTTTCATAAAAATTGCTCAAGGCCAGGGTTCACCCCCCCATGGGCCCACAATGCACCTGCGACGGGAGAGCAGCACTAACAACCCTATATATTTTATTCAAACCTCAGCCAGGCTACCCGGCCTTTTTTCGTTGAACTTTCTGTAAAATTATTCCAAAGACCGAAAAAAAAAAGCGGTTGACGCAAACGTGACCCGACCCTTTTCAGCGTCAATTTTCTCAAATTAGTTCGGCAGAAAGCATACGTGTGCTAATGAAGAGTGTCAGAGCGATTCATGTCATTTTCCCTTCATGCTGCGATCCCTGTTCAGCAGATTCCCAGTTTCCTTGGAGCCAAACACTGACTTTGAGTCCGTTCCCCCCTCAGACGGCACGAAGGCGTGTTCGTATGTTGTGTTATTAAATGGCAGAGAGCTGAGACAGTGACTAATCTATTTCCTTTCATACGCAGCAGCCAGTAATCACTGTTGTATGGAGCTGCTCACTCATCCATCCATAATGTTATCAAGACACATTATCTGTGTGCGTCTGCGCACGCTCGCACACGTGGCCCTGCACTTGTGTGATTTTTAGGGGATTTGAAAGGAGGCGTCGAAAAAATTTTTCGCGTGTTCGGGGCGTTTGCTCTTTTGTGCCCGATTGTGTCTTCTCTGGCTTTCTGAAAACTGTGCGTGTGTGTGTGAACCTTCGTGCCGCGTATCCGAAACGCAACACGTTCTCCCTGCAGCCCGTGGCTCCATCTCACATTGTCAGCCATCGGAGGTCAAACACTAATGTGTGAACATCGCTCCCTCTGCTCGGCCCTGAAAGTCAGACGAGGCTCTTTCTGCTCGGACGAGGCCACGGAGAAACACGTCTCCCAGCTGTGTTTTCACACCGAGCAACACAGAGTGTGTCGCCGCCATGTTGCTGTGGAACAGTATGTATGTAACAGAGAGGCATCACAGGGTAACTCATGATAGAATCAGTCCTTGACGATGATATTATCAGAATATTGGGATTCTGCGATGACCCCCCACCCCCCAATCTGTTAGGGTATGTTAGATTGAGCAAGAAGCAGCAGCCCAGTTAACAGCTGATGCTTTAATGGAAGCAGATGGGGCACGTCTGCCCAGATGTGTTTGTCCCCTATAAACAATATTTTCCACCTCTACCCGGCTCAGATTAACTCAGAGAATTAATGGTGGAACCTTCCTCTGGTCCAGTGTTGTTCTCTATGTGTGGAACACGCCTATGTGGCTCTATTATAACACGTGTGTGTATATGTGGATGGATCAGATAGGTGGAGAATCCATGATCCAGTGAGGATACACATCCTCTGTCTGTCCCGTCTACAGATGCTATTTACGTATTCGTGTTGATCGCACGGCGAGCCCGTTGATTTGACTCATTTACGCCCGACATCACGCGTACATGTCACTCACGTGATTACCGGCTGAGCAGGAACAGCTGTGCCGCCACTTCGCAATCAAATCACAATCTTCGCCCATTTTCTGGTCATTTCTGTCCCGCACGCGTGCAGAATTCAAAACGTGAGTACGTTTGCGTGAACGTTCTTTAAGGCAGAGCATATAAAATATGGTCGGAGGTAATATATTATTAAATATGACATCATTAGAGAGAAAAACTGGACTTTTTCTCTATTTCTGTTAAAATATTGGATCATTTCAAAATTTTACCAAACGCAACAATCTTAATGTTAATCTTTAACTAAGCGTGTTTGTTATATTATCCGTGTATCAAACCTTTATCGGAGAAGTGACTGAAGCTGTCGAATGCGGTGCAATAGAAAGTAGAAACACATCCCTCTTTCATGTAATAAAGTGGAAGTATGAATAGCATCAAATGGAAATACCCAAGTAAAGTATGATCAAAGTATTACTTAATTATGGCCAGTACTTTAGTAAAAGTACCGCCTTGTTTCCCACCACTGTCAATGTATAAGAAGCTCACATTAGAGAAAATTATCTAATTTGCTTGATTCAGAACCTTTTAAAAACGCACATGTAAAGCATCACAGGGATAGTTAATAATGATTCATGTAAGTGTCGGCCTTAAAAAAACTAAAAGACTCTGATGTGCAGCAGGTTTCAGTAAAGATGGAGGAATATTTGTGTGAATGATGAGTCACACAGCAGCAGCAGCTCCTGTGTGTGTGTGTGTGTGTGTGTGTGTGTGTGTGTGTGCTTGACTTATTCCCTCCTCCCTGGGGGGCCTCTCTCCGTCAGGCTGCAGGGGGAAATTGACCTGTGAGTAAAGCAGCCGCTTTTTTTTTTTTTTTTTTTGGGAGTAGATATTTATTGAACCGGTGTAGAGGCGACTTGATGATGCACTGACAGGTTTAGTCACGCACACACACATACACACATAATCAGATGCACACGCACAAACGCAGATGTTCTCCTCTCACTCCAGGAAAAGAGTCAAATTATCCAGGTAACTTCAGCCGCCGAACAGAGGAAGCATCTTCTCTTCGCTGCTCAATCTCATTTTGCTTCGCTCCTCCTCGTTTTTCACATTCTCTGACTTCGCCCCGTGATCAGTTTAGCGCTTTCTCGTGTTTCTGTAATGTGATTTCGCCGTCCCCTCTTTCACTTTGTTTCGTTTTCGCTGCTTTCCAATGGAACACGCTCAGAAATGAACAAATCTATCATTGAGTTTCTGCCATTTATCAAAGAAAAGGTGAAAATGTTAGAATTGAATTGCTGCAAACTCAGTTTTTTAGCCAAATGAAGTAAAATGAGAGTAATTTGGTGTGATATTATCTGTGTAAATAATCTCTTTCAATAGATAAGAATCTGTTTCAAAATTCACACATAAGGAGCCTCTACCTAGTCAGACATTTCTGTAATTCATCACGTCCAGACAGCGCACATGGGGGGTGATTCTGCGACACCTTTGGAATAACATGAAGTCCGACGCCTCAGTGGCACAGACGGATCCTCTGAAATCGTTCCTCGTGAATCCTGGATCCTGCAGGTTTCGAATCAGAGGAAACGCTGAGACCTGGAGAGGACGCCGTTCTCCCAGAAGCACAGGAACACGCCCAGGCCGCTGGTCCAACTGATCTGATGCTTAGCGACATGACCTTCACGTCCTGCCCGGCGCCATGGGAAGCCCCGAGGGTGCACACACACACACACACACACACCGCGTGGCCGGGCCTCCCTGGTCTGGTCCTGGCTGTCGCTGGCTAATCGCAGGAAACAACACGCGGCCGAGCGTGATGAAGACGCACAAACAGGTCCAGAAATAGAACATGTAGAAGAGCCAGGATGGAAGCGGGGGATCAGCGCCTGGATGTTCACGGTGCGGCGTGTCGGACGCGTTTCTGTGGCGACTTTCCTTCCGTGATCAGCGTCTTTACAAACACACTGCTGTTGATGTGATGCTATTTAACGGGGCATGAGTCGGAGGAAGGAACGGCCACACCCTGGTTTCTAGAAGGTGGTCAGGGTAGTGTGTGTGTGTGTGTGTGTGTGTGTGTGTGTGTGTGTGTGTGTGTGTGTGTGCGTGTGTGTGTGTGTGTGTGGCTGCTAACAGGCAGGGCTGTAATCAGGCAGCGCGCTGACTTACCATCCTGAAGACACGCTCACTCCGACAGCCTGCATTATAATTCATGAGGCGGATGCTCGTCTCCTCCACAAACAAACACACACACACACACACACACACACACCATATTTAACCTCTGGTGCTCGTCAACACAGCGGACGAGAGGCTGCCTTCATCTCACAGTGTACCAGGACAGTCCTGCAGCCTTACTGCTTCATCTCCTCATGTATGTGGAGCAATTGTTGAAAATGTTTGATCAGGTTGGAAATGTGAATCATTGTTTGATTGATTTTTGGGATGTGACATTGCCAGCGAATCTGAAATAATGATGACAAAACTTACGCCACGCCAACCACTGCACACCGTAACGGGAACAGATACTCCAACTATAACAATGGGACTTGTGGGTAAAGCGTTTTTTTTTTTTTGCAGACAGCTGCTTCAGAGTAAGGCTGTCTTCGCCTCAGCCCCGCTCATTAATTTATCGGGACCATTTTGTTGGCACAGCGAGATGCAGCAGTTACTTTTTAAAGGGTCAGCTGGCCAAACATTTTAACTTTGCCCAACTTGTGCTGCGCGACGCGACGTCATCCAGAAACTCCCGCAGCCTGACCCAGGATTAACCCCCTCCTGTCTGGGCCGTGTGCCCCCCCCCTCTCTGTTGGCCGTTAGCCGTCCTGCAGCCGCTCGGCGTCTCTGGCATCGCGTCGCTGTCCTGAGCTTTTGGGTCTGCTTCTCCATCCTGCAGGAATTCAGCCTCACCTCGTCCCTCTGTCTCTGTGAAAGCTGTGTCTGAATGATCCTTCTCACTTTTCAGCATGAATAATGCCTTTTGTGAATGGTGTGATGTGATTCTGTCCTGCTGCCCGGTCTCCATGGCGACGGAGGTCACGTGCCTCAGGTCCTATTCTGTTCTGGTGGCACCTGGCAACGCATTCTTCCCATACACTGTATTATGAATCTGATACGATTTATTCTTGTTTATTCTGTGCACATTTGTTATTGCATTTAATGTCATTAAAGATGCGCATCTTTAATGACAGTAATATTCTGTATTATGTCCTTTGTATCGGCCAGGAATCCTACTAAAGGCAGGTAGCTGCTTGCTACTCTGGAAATGTGCAACATGTACAAATTAGAAACGCATGCTCCACTTTATTTGCACTTTTTTTTTTTGTCGTCCGACGACGACAGAATAACAATGTTTGGAGCACGGATCCGGGAAGCTGAAAATAAGTTGAATGCTACTTTGATTTGGCTCCGCAGCGCGAGAACCGTGACGCTCTGAAGAGGGAAAAAGTCAGACGCTGCTTCTTTTCGACGTAGTCAGCCATGACGGCGTCGGATTTGCGGCACAAAAAAAAAAAAAAAGGTATAAAAATAATCAAAAACGCTGTCAGCGCGTGAGAGCCGCACGCTGGTATGTGAGGTTTCCAACGGGACAGGAACAGAAACAAAGCACGTCACCAACAAGAAAAACACAACAACATCCAGAATCAAACCGTAGAACATTTCTAGTTTCACTGCAGACAAACAGGATCTGAGCACTTTCACACTGTGTGTGTGTGTGTGTGTGTGTGTGTGTGTGTGTGTGTGTGTGTGTGTGTGTGTGTGTGTGTGTGTGTGTGTGTGTACATCTGGTGAAATGCACTCTGGTCCACAGGCTTATTAACATGATAGTCTCCCTGTGACACATCTGTCTATGAGGAAAGTCCAGGTCACACACACACACACACACACACACACACACACACACACACACAGGTTCTCCCCCTTTTTTCTGTCTGTGCTCCCTTTGGGTCAACTCATCTGATTTTTATTTTTTATTTAATTTTTTTCTCAATTGTTTTGCAGCTGTACTGCAATACGTTTTGTGCGTTCCTCTGCAGTGAGAATGAGGCCAGTGTGGAACATTCTTTGGGCCTGTGCCTGGCTGGACCAGATACTTGGATGGCTGGATAATGTCTGTGCTATGAATAGTCATCTCCAATCTGACCCCAAGTGACCCGGCACATTACGTTGTGCTGTTCACACACTTACATGCACACAAAGTGTCCATGTAAGAGACTCCATGGAAGTGGCAGACACTGCCAGCAGGCTGAAGAAAACAGTGTGTGTGTGTGTGTGTGTGTGTGTGTGTGTCGGTCAGCCTCTCTATCTGTTGATCAGCCTGTCTGTCGATATGACTGTGTGTGTGTGGGTTGAGGAAGCCAGGCGTGACTTGAATCTGTGCTGCCCGTGTGTATGCCTGCACACGAATTTGTGTTTAAGGGATTTTTTTTCCTTCCCCTGTTTGGGCCTCATTTTTATAGTTCTATCAATTATAGTAACATTTTCATGGACGCCTTCATGAAAATGATTCAGACAGGGCCACCAGCAGCCGGATGACTCACAGGCTGTAAACAACCCTCATTTGTAACCATTAACTGATTTGGAAGCGAAAACAAAGGCAAACATTAAACTGAATCTGTCCATTATTAACATTTATTGCATTTTGACTTCCTGGTTGGACTCCGTGCAATAATAACATGGTAACCAACGTTTGGGACAAATGAGAGCACACCACACGCTCATAACTGACCTCTCAGATTCACTGTGTTTCACTTCAAATGCATGGGAATGTTAAAGGAGGATTCTGTGAAATGCGCAAAATGAAAATGCAAAATAAAGTTTCCATTGATTATTGTTTTGCAATAACTGGAAAAAGGGAGATTTCACAGTGAGATGACTACGTTTACTCCAGGTCTCTATGCCTCGTTATTCACAAATTTTTTGCAATTGCCAATATGAAAAAGCCAGATGGAACTACAACCAAGTGTGGTTCCTTTTTCAGGTGTGAGAGCGGACACGCTGCAGTCGATGCTGCACAGTAAAAAATCTATTTCCTGATGCAACAAAATAATCAAACTAGTGGTGTGGAACTGCCATAAGTTAGCGAGCAGCGTTCTATCGCTTTACTGAGGCGTGTTTTTTTCTTATTCACAAAAAATGTTTCCTCATTACCTCTGTATATATTGTTAAGGTGTGCAGGGATCATAAAACAAAAGGAGCGTTTGGGTCAGTTACGTGGCTCGTCGCAAATGTACCGATTTTTTTCAGTGGAGAGTCCAAAAAAAAAAAAAAAAAAAAACCCTGAGTCTGTCGTTTCATTTTTGCTTGTGTTTTGGGAAACAGTTGTAGATGAAGTGGGAGGAAAACTGAAACAAGCCTAGTTTATTGTACCTGTCCACGGCACTGGGTGGTGTTCAAGCTGAATGCAGCTTCATAAATTCCAGCTCCGCTCCCTCCCTCCTCCACACCCTGCCGTGTCTGTTCCACAACCCAATATCAGCCTCAACTAGTTCTGCTCCACATATCCTGATATATATTAACACGCGGGGTAAACACTATATATCTGAGGGTGGTTAGTGTGGTGTTCTAGTGTGTGTGTTAGTGCTGTGCCGCTGCAACATGATACATGGAGTGTTTTCCTGCCGTCCTTGAGGGCACCGCTACAGAAAAGCTGTCATTTTTCCGAGAACGGATGACATCATTGGTTCCAAGAAGAAAAACAGATTTTATATCTGTGCCCTTTTTTTTCCGAAACGCGGTAACATGGGAAAAAACAAAACAGCTTTTTTTCCCCACACCGTATCCCTACCTCTGATAGACGGAGATAGGGTTGAAAATCAGCAACGTGTCCCTTTAAGTAGAGTGTTCCCCTAATCTCAGCCGCTCTGAAAGCATGTGATAGAATAAAAACAACACAATTTTCCCCACAGATGTTACACGTTATATATGTGGATCCTCGCTCATGTAATCACACATAAAACAGCGTGATTATAGGACGAGTGGTCAGGAGGAGGAGGAGGGAGCCACGACTCAGAGACAGGTGCACTGGTCTTTAAGGCGCTTTCCTCCCTCTGTGTGTCTTTTCTTTTCCTCCCCCCCCCCCTGCAGTGCTCAGGTGGGACGGTGACGCATCAGCACAAGCGAAGCTCCTTATTAGCCGAGCGCCGACAGGCGGCCTGTGTTCCTGTGGGGGCAGAAGTCTGCTGAGTCATCCTGTAGAACCTGAGCCTGCAAGGCTTCAGTCTTTTGCCTGACACGCTCTCACACACACACACACACACACACACACACACACACACACGTTTGCAGGTGGATGGCAAGTACACTCACCCGCGCATACAGAGGAACGTCAGATACATTTGGATGATAAAGTGAGTTTTGCAGTTTAGGTATAAGGGTTGAGTGTGTGTGTGTGTGTGTGTGTGTGTGTGTGTGTGTGTGTGTGTGTGTGTGTGTGTGTGTTTGTGTGTGTGAGGGGTGAAACAGACAATAGCAAGCAAACCTCCAGCCGTCTCTTTTCTCTCCGTCACCTTTGCACATGCATGACACCAGAACACTGTGGTTTTCTCATCGGTTTCACTCCTGAGACATTTTATGATTTTTTTTCCTCCGCGTTCAAAAAGTTTTAAGTTGTGGTTAAAGGACTAACACAACATTTCTCTAACTTCACACACTTCGCCACAATCAAGTTTCTATTCTAGTTTGTGGACATTTAACCTCTTGTTAGTGAGTTTGTCGTTGTCTCTGTGCGTCGCCAACGCTGCTTCAGCTAAGGTACAATCATGCAGCTGATTGGGTGCTTTCTGCTTTCTGTCTAATGACTCACATTCCAACGAGCCTGAAACACACCCAGCAATCTCCCCTCCACCACGTTTTCCTCCATTCTCCAAACCGACGAGGAGCAGAGGAGCGATCCGCGCCGGGCGGGGGTCAAACTGCATTCCTCCAAAGAACGGGGGAGCGAGTGAGAGTACCGGTAAACAGCGGGATGATCGATGAGCGCCTGACGTGACTCGGCTCCGTCGCCGGCCGCCGTTTCCACGACCAGGCGAGCCGCCCCGCGCGACGAAGACAAACGACCTGGCGATGAGGGGAAAATGAGGTTTTTATCACCCGTTTCCCCCCTCTCACGCCGCTGCTGGCCCGCGCTCCGCCGGAATCGCTTGTGTGTACCCCCCTTGCGTGTGTGTGTGTGTGTGTGTGTGTGTGTGTGTGTGTGTGTTTACCCGCGCTGGGAAGTTAACCAAATGTGCGCCCTGCTTTTCTTTGACAGGCGAGCTTATGGTCGCACGCCGGCCCGAGGGTGCGGTTTAGAGGAATTACTCACTCAGTTGGAGTCTGGTGGAGAAATGCCCAGAGCCTGGGACGTCTATAAGTTACCTGGGCTGCTGTGTGCACGCGTGTGTGTGTGTGTGTGTGTGTGTGTTTGCAATCGAGTGTGTTTAAAGGACATTTATCTCATCCTCAGATATAATTACACTGCCCTGGGGTAGAGGGGAGTTATAAAGCTCTCCCTCCTCTTTCTCAACCTCCCCCCCCCCCTAACTCCACTCTCTCCATTACCTTCCTTTTCTAATCCGAACTAAGAAAGATGACACGACTCTGCGTCGACGGAAGTCATTATGGGATTAACTTATTCCCAGCGTATGGATCTCTTGCTCGCGGCCCGGCGAAGGAGGCTCCTGCTCGTTCACCCCCCCAGCCCTCCTTCCTCCTGCCTGGAGCTCCTCCTCGGGGGAAATCACTTCTCGCTTCCCATCACTTCATTCAGAATATTAATCACCCCCCCGAAAAAAGAGAAAGTTTTAAACGTCTAAAACTCCTCCGGATTCCGCGCCGTGATTTTATTTCGTTTTAATCTTCTCCGTAATAAGCGATAGCCGCGACGAACAAAACGGGCGCTTTCGTAATGTTAGTAACAGCGTTCCCACAGGCAGGAATTCACATCCTGTGTAATATCATCGCTCCGTGTTTGTGAATCCCTCGCTCCCATGGGCTGTTGGGTAATGATACCTGCCAACGTGCCACCGACTCTCACTTACTCTCAGGGCGAGATTAAAACCAGTTTGTTGTGGAGGGGGGAGGCCGACTGAGCAGCCGTTGATTGGTCGAATACACAGAAATACGCAGATACGGAGGGAGAGGAACTTTATTATTTAAGATAAAACGGCACGCACAGTCAGGATTAAAACTAGAAAGACAGCACATAGAGCTGATAAAACTAATGCAAAAAAGTGATGATTATCTTTGAGTTACGTGTCAAGACAAAACACCCCAATTGTTGGGCAGAAGTTCTCCAGATTATTATTTCTTCCACAAGTCAGCGGTCAGGTCAGAATAATAAACGACAACCACAGGAAAGTTGGACTCAGTGAAGTTCTGGAAGGAAGTTTTGGTGACATTCAGCGTTGGGTGTCAGAGACAAAACAGTGCAAATGACTGTTATAGTTAGAGATGCTCTGACCCAGGGGAAGCAAATAAATAGAAAATAATATAGGACCAAGAGTTGACCCCTGGGGGAGCCAACACAGTTTTCTATATAAAAGGATATCGTGGTCGACCCGTATCAAAAGCGGGAAATAGAGCAGAGAGAGAGAGAGAATTTGTGGGCCAACTGTCTGAAATACCTCCTTCAGAAATCTAATGGGGATAACGTCTAACTGACGGGTGGAAGAATCTAAGTGGGAGATTAACTCCTCTAAGTCAAGGGTAGTAATTTGCTTAAAGCGAGACGTGCGGTTCAGACGGGGAGATTTCCTGTCACAGGTGAGATATGCAGCCGAGTGTCGTCCGTTTTATGTAGGAAACCGTTCATATTTGTCACTGGATGCTGCCTCATGCTGGCTGCAGGAGGAGGGAGGAGAAGAACACGCCGTTTCCTCGAGTGAAGGGCCAACGCCGAGCTTTTAGGAACATCAAGAAATAGGACTTGAGTTTAAAAGAATTACAGTGATAAATATCACAGCGTAGCTTGGCTGAACTTCTGTATAATTCAATTAAACAGCTCATCGAGGTATTAGGCCACTTCACACCACTAATCAGGCAATAAAACGTTTATTAATCAGCAGATAGATTTAAGTTTGGTCCACTTACACCTGCAAGCGAACCAAAACCAGGTTGATCAGTGTGTATCTTCCGTTATCATCTCCATGTTTTACATTCTCTGTAGGCCATTTTTTTTCAATTCCAAAATGAGCGAGCGTCTGGAGAACATTCTGCGGATGCGCTGGAGTCCCCGAAGATGCGTGGAAGGAGACGTGCTATTTTAACGAATGAGGTCATACGGGACAAACATTGCTCCCAACAGCCACGTGGTAGGCTAAGAAATAATTAGCATCCCCTTAGTTTTAGACCCCAGTTTGCGTTCTCACCAGAGGGACCAAACCAAAAGTTTGTCTTTCTGCGTGGAGTAGAAGCAGACAGAGGTTGACTGCGTGGCCACCCGGGTGCGATTGATGCTTTCGCACCAACGGAAAGAAGCCAACTAAGCGCGTGTTGTTCAAATGGACCGTTTGGTGTGAAAGCACCCTCAGTTAATCTGGTGTGTCACACCGAGCTGGAATCCTTGGGAGGATTGCTCAGCCCAACAGGCGCCGTTTTATGAGTCCGCCTTGTGCAGGAATCATGTTCACCAGCCGCTTTCTGCTGTTGCTGTCCTCACAACCGTGCAGCTGTATTCAGCCTTTGCTCGGGGGCATAATAACCACACACACACACACACACACACACACACACACACACACACACACAGAGCGTTATCTCCGGAGTCACAAGTTAGTGTTTTTCCCTAATTGTACCATGTGGCAACCTTCTGTTATAAAGGAGACACACAGATTTTTGGCACAGGCCGAGCATTTATCCGGCATAATGTGATTGTGCTGACGTGCCCCCCGGTCCGTGGCGGCGGGTCAGGGCGGGTCGGCGGTGCCGGCCTCTGTGTCGCCCCGTCAAGGAGGCAGGCTGATGAAAGCGATGACTCCCCGGTTTGAGCGATCTGCCTTTTACTCTTTTTCCTCTCTTTGCCTTCACGTTACAAACCTCACCATAAAAGAGGGCATCGGTCGGGGAAAATAAAATGCTTCCTGTGATTAGAACCTTCACATTATTCTGAGGAAAATAGAGACATCTATGAAGGGGGGGGGGGTACAACAGATAAATATATAGGTCACCCTCCTGCCCCTTTAATCTTGTGTGTGTATAGCTCATCTTTAATATTCTTTTTTCCCCCAAGGCTCAATTTTTCATCACGTTTTTTTCCATCCGCATCTGGACGTCTGGATGCCTGGAGCTGACCCTTCCCCACCTTTTCCCCCGTGTCCGTACCCCCTCTCCACCTGTTTCATTCCTCACTTCTCCTTCTTTCCGCTGTTATCCACTCATCTGCCCCTCCACACCTTCTCCTGCAGGGAGCCCATCTCCAGAGTAAACGGCTCATTCTGACTTCTCGTTACTATTCATTCACCCGCGAATGTCTCTTGAGTGACAGCCGGAGAAAAGGAGAGAATGTCAGTCAGACTCCTGGCTACGATTGGCCAGGGTCGACGGAGAGTTTAAATATTCCATCTAACTCCCTCTGGCAGCGAGAGATGGGCAGAGGGTTGTAGGTTCACATCCCGCTGTATGAGGTTTAAGCGACTTGAACGGTTGCTTCTAGAGCCACTGGTAGAGAGTCGGTCTCAGCAGGTACTACACCTCTCCTTCCCTCTGACAGTCTCTCCTGCTCCGTCCCCCCCCCATCATTACTCATCCAGCAGTTCTGTCTCGGCGCTTTCTTCCCTTAAAGCCAGCAGAACGAGCGCTGCCCTACATTTTATCAGCTCGGATCAAAGCAGCGTGCCAGCAGCCAGCAGCCAGCAGAGCGTGCATGCATTATCAATCACGTCGCTAGCTTTTTGTTGCAAAGTAAATGTATATTGCAGAACAAAGATCAAAAGGAAGGAGTCATTAAAGTCGTTCCATAGATGCAGTGGTATATCTATATGGTGTGTCTGCACACAAACATTTTATCTGTGTTGCAATTGTGTCCATGCACCACTGTACGCAAGCGTGAACCAACAGCAGCTTCTGCATTCTGTCCTTTGACCCCAAAATCAGACATGTGCAACCGACTGCTGTAAACCTCAGAGAACTGGTTGTTACTCTTCCCCCTCCCTCCCTCGTCCACAGACAAGAAATTCCCGGTAAAGCGTGGCTCCTTATCTCAAAGGACACATGCGATTCGCCTCCCGCTCCTAACTACTTCCACTTGTGTTGGGGGGAAAAACTGAGAGGGCTGAGTGGGAGAAGAAGAGCGAAGTTAGCGGCAGCGTCTTGTGAAGTACAGATGCCGACTCAGCGGTTATTACCGCTCCGGCTACGGTGGAAGGTTCTGGCACCGCGCGGCGTGTCGCTGAATGATGCGCCATGACTTCACGCCCCTCGCGCCGACAGGATTCTGTCTAACCAGCTCGGCGTCGGCCCCGCGCAAACGTGCGCCGACACTTTTGTTTCCAGGCAGAGCGTGTGCGAGGGCGGCCTCGCCATCGGCGGGGCTTTTAACCTTGCACCTGACCCAGATGTACGACGGCTGCTCTCCGGTCTCGCTCTCTCCCACTCACACCACATTCCCTCCATGCTGGAGGAGCGTGTGCTGTTACTGCAAACAGTGGTTTGAATTAGGAGTTCAGTTCAATCAATTACAGAGCTGAGGCGCCTGGGAGTGAGCAGATCTTTCCCACATGCACTTATATATTCATTTGTGTTTTGCATCATATGCAGGGAAAAAAAAAAAACCTGCAGACAGTACTTTTACATGACACATGAAAATCAAGTTATTGTGATACTATGGCTGGATTTGTAAAATGCATGTATGCACTTTAGTTGGATTGAAATTGGATTGAGTTGGATATCACATAGACAGATTAATACACCTAGATGATGCGAGGGGAATTTGATTTTAAAGATGAGACGAACTGGAGCAGAGAACCTGCCAGAACTAGTCAAATAGAGGAGAGAAAAAAGGCCCTGGCAATGAATCAATGTATTTTCACACAGTGTGACCACCAAATGTGATTAAATTAATCATTTAAACTGATTAAAAAAAGAAAGAGAGAGAGACATTCTCAGCACATCTGATCACATCTGATCTGGAACTATAGTTGATAATTTATTAAGCTTATTAAGTTGTCAGATAAACACAAGTATATATCAATGACATTATTAACATGCTGAAACGACAATAGGTGACACTGCATGAGGGGTGGACCAAGCCAGTTACTGGATTCTCTCATTCCCATATAAAATAAGTCTGACTACATGCAAAGATGTAAATTTTGAGCATAGCTTGATTAATAATTTCTGCATGTTGCTGTGGCTGCACTAGCAACAAAAGCCAATCAGAGGCATAGTGTGATGGACCAGTGTTGGGCACTTACACAGGACCTAGTAATTTCCCCCCTCCTGGATCTACTCCTGGCTGTCTGCAATAAAAGTCCAGATGTGTCAGAATGTTCTCCAACTCACCAGTGATGAAACAGAACTCCAGAAGTCTGAGTCCACCCTCAGCAAAACCAACAACCGCACACTCACCATTACCAGAATCTATCTCTCCGTCCTCCCAGGTCTGCAACCTTGGTGTGACCCTCGACCCGCACTAGAATCTGTCTGTCTCTGGCTGAAACACACATCTGGACCACACCGTTTCATTCCTCCGTGGCATCAAAGCCTCATCATCAGACTCCAGCTCATCCAGAACTCAGATTCCCTGAGTTCTCATGCACACACGATCCTGGCACCACACGGCCGAGGCCTGAAAGCTCCCAGTCGCTTTACTGGATCAAACACAAACCCCTTGGCCTCACCTACAAAGCCCCCCCCCCCTCTAATATCTCACAGACCTCACGTCTGCAAGTTTTCAACTTGCAAGGATGAAATAGCAAGATACGCACTGCGGATCTACTGATATTCCTCACATACTTATGTGTTGGAATCATGTTTTTTCTCGCCGTGTGGAGCGGAACGTTTTGGTCCGGGCGGTTTTTCCAGTTGATTTTTGTGGAGGTGAAACATGTCTCCACAATGACAACGGTGGTAAATGCTGTAAATCCGTTCGCAGTAGTTGCACAGCTGGGAATCACTATCATCTGTGGACAATCCCATGTTTTCTGAGTCTGTCAGCAACAGGCCGGACTGGGGAGCACGAGTTTTCCTCTTCACTCATCAGGAGATGAGAGCGGATGACCACAGGAACAGCAGCGGCTTCTCTGAGGTAACGTTACTGAACGCTGACTACGCTGATGGTCCTGCTGCCTTTCTGCCTCTTTTCTTTCTTCTTCCTCTGTCATTTACCGTATTTGACCTCGTCGTTGTGTACTTTGACTCAAATAAATAGAGTCAATCAAAGAAATGACTCACACCTATGGAGTGGGGGGTCTGGGGTCCTCCTGATTCAGTGTCACATTCAGGTGAATTTCTGTGCACAAATCTGAGCTTTTATGCACCGATTTCAAAGTATTCTGCTACTTGAATGTCAAAGAAAATAAAGAGCAAAGCAGTTGAATCAATGGCATGAACTGTCTGTCAAACTATAAAGTCGACTATAAATAGAATCATTTGTCTATAAAATTATTATAAGTACCTCTGCATAACACTTTAACCTTATTCATGTATAAGAGAATAAAAAATATGGACCAACTTACAACAAAAAATAGCTTTATTAACTAACAGAAACGATTTAAAGTGCATCTGAAATTCAAAAATAAAATTAAATAATTAAACATTTTTGACTGACTATGTCAAACCATATGACTTAAATATATATACTGAAAAATAAAACTACATAAAATCATCTTATCACATGATTGTGGTGAAATGTCTTTAATTTCTTTGTCTTCATGCTGTTTGCTGCCAACATTTCAGACTCAGTAACACATCGGTTTTTCACAGTGAACCAAGTGCTACAGACGCTTCGTCATATTTCCTAGTCTTAGCTTTGGGAGACTTTGGTTTGTCTCTTTATCTCCGTCTCTCTCCACCTTTCTTCTCATTCCTGGTAAATATTTATTCATGAAGTCACTTGAGGGTCTGCTACACTTTGTGTCTACACTTCATACTCATACTCTGTGCTGTTTGCTCCCTGCGCACAATCTGCCAATGAGAACGCTACTGCCCCCTAATGCAGTGGAGGGCACTTTATTCTCGGATGAAAAAAAAATTTAAATAAAAAAATAAAAAAGCATGTTCCCTGAGGTCAGACACGCCCCCCTGACGGAGCCTCACGCCCCTCCAGGGGGGCGCACCCCACTATTTGAGAACCACTGAGTTAAACGTAGTTGAAAAATTAACAAGATGTATAAAAAAAAGTGTATTGTTGCTTAAAACTAAATGCAATGTAAATTCATCGGAATCAAAAAAAAAAACATCCCAAAAAATAAATTGTTGTAGAAAAATTCCAAAACGAAACATCCAGGACAGTGAAAGGTCACAACTCAACAAAATATTAAACACATGTTTACTCAGTTCTATACGTTTTCGTCCATAATATTACATATCATGGCTTTAGGTAAATGCTACAATTCATGTGAAATACACCATGTTTAAATACTGGGAATTGTCTTTTTCAAAAAGATGATAATTGGATTTCAAGTAGTTCTAAGCAGCTGTTCACCCTTTAGATTTTTAAAACCGACAGTGTATTCTTTTACGAGCAGAGATGGAGGACATGCAGCGTTCGTACGTAGCTTTATGGTCTTTTCTCAAAAAGCTTCATTATCTCTGGCCACTGTCCACGTTTGTGTCAGTGAGTCATCCGCAAAAATCTGCCATTGGCTAGAAAATATTGTGTTTTCCCCTTGTGAAGAGTATGTGTGTGACGCTGCACATGTCAGCAGCGCGGCCACAGGCGTAAACAGTTGTTCGGCTGAAGAACAGGCCCAGTATACAACATTTCTGAATCTGAAAACCATTCTCCTGCGGTATTTACTTCTTCTCCAAGTCTCTTGCAGCAGCGTTGCCACCCATCGTGTCTGATGTGTGGTCATCATGTCAGCAGGAACACTCCTGACATGGAATGCAGCTTATGCGCGTCTCATAAACAGGACCCCAAACCGCCAACTTACAAACATAGAGAACTGAACCCAGGAAGCTGTTTACACTTGTTTTTGCAGCATTGAAATGGTGCATATGTGAAAGTGGTGTTTGATATGTTGAAAGGGAAATACCAGTTCATGAGGATGAAGAATCTTTTTCCTTATATGCAAGTCCAAAATAACACGTGATCCCTACAAATCGGCGATGAAAAAACTCGTCGTCGTTTTCTATCTGCAGACCGCGCTGTGGCTGGGGCGTGAAGACTGACAAGTTTGGCCAGCGAGCCAAGGTCGCCAGAAATGTAAGACTTCTTTTTTTAATGTAGGAACCGGACAAACTTAGTTTCCATAGCAACTGTGCTGGCAGCTTAAAGAGACTCTGCCCTATCAAAAAGCGTGTGCACATGTCATAGAGGTGGTGCATTGTCTCTATACCATGCACAGGCACACAATGAACCTAGATCAATAATAGTAATAATACTAGTAATAACAACCACTTTTTTAAACATCTGCTTTGAATAGACAAATAATGCAAAAAATCCAAGTCTGAATGATCAGTTTCATTGAAAATAAATCTGCCATCCATCCATCAGGTCTCCCCAGCAACACTTTCCTCCTGGAGGGATCCTGAGGTGTTTCCAGGCCAGATGAGACCTTTAATCCTTCCAGTGGGTTCAGGGTCTGCCCCGGGGTCTCCTTCTTGAAGAAATAACAAATCAAACCAGCGTTATCTACATGTATAGGCAGAGGTGAGTGACATTTCATTATTAAATAGAAAACTGCCATTCCCATTTGCCCACACAGCCCTCATTTGAACAAGGAGATCCCGTTCCAAGCTGTTTCACTTGTATGCACAAGTGTGTGCCATGACCCTAGAAGTGGGTTTAAAAGCATCAGAAGAGTCACTACAGAGAAAGGAGGAATCTGCCCTGATCAACCAGAGGGAAAAGACAAGGCTGAAGCTGAAAGAAGATGCCATGCTGTAGCGTGGCATCCTCAAAGACAAACACAAGACGGCACGATACTGCCTCTTAAATATGCCTCAGCACAGATTAGGAGCATCGCTGTAAACTCCTCTCTGCTCTCTCCTCTTTCTGATTGCATCGAGACCGTAGTTTAATTCTCCTTCTCACACGCACAGACCCGCACTCTCCAATTTACCTTCACCATCCCGAGTGCCTCTTAATCGCTTGTTCTCTGCCATCTCTTTGCCTCTTCCTCCGTCTCTCTTTCTTTCCTCGCCTCCTCCTCTGCCCGAGGATCCATTGAGGATTCACTACAATAGAGCTGTAGACTGGATTAAGCAATACAATGTCTGATGGAGGGAGTGTAGTGGGAAGAAATCAATGAGCAGATGTGATTTCCTAAGCTGCTAAACATCCTCTGACATGTCGGCCAATTAGCTATGTCAAATGGGGATATCTTAACTATGTGTACAAGGTCATTAGATAAGTATGTATGTAGCACTGGAGCTTTCTGTGTGTTTGTGTGTGTGTGTGTGTGTGTGTGTGTAGTAAGGTGAGTATGAGTTGGAATGATTTTACAATAGAGCTGAGTGCAGTTCCTTCATCCTGATTACCTGTACGCAGCGCTTAATAACATTTTGGATTGCATGATTTTTTACTTGTTACGCTCGTTGCAATTGCAATCGGTTTAGACAAATGAACGGAGAAGCAATTTTGCCATCAATCCCTTTTCATAAGGTCAGTAAATGCAGCCAGAAAGAAGCATATAGGTTTGTGTGTAAAGCTTTCAACACGCTCACTGCTTTTCATCCCTGCTCTTTTTGCTGTTGTAGGGCACCTACTCGAGAGTGTGAAAAGCAACAATAGCTCACTGTCCCTATACACTGTACACTGTCTGCAATATATTAATTTATTGATGCATTGTCCATATGATCAATTCCTTTTTTTAAGCAAAACAAGCCAATTTATGTATCAACCATTGTCCGCTCTAAATGTCATTACTTTGCCAGTTAAGACATGATGGCTGCAAATATTGAATGGTGTTTTGTGATAAAATGGTAATGGTGACACGAAACGTTTTAGGAGCAGATGGAAAGCAGTGATGCTGAATTTAAATTTTAGATTATGGTTAAAAAGGAAATCCTGGAGGGGCTGCTTAAATAAAAGGCTATACTTTTAATGTGCCCCTACATATTTGCAGTAAGAAACATTCTTCCTTTTTTCAAGCCAATATCAATCATCAGTGTATTTATATCAAAAACTAAATATACTATCACTCAACTCTGCAGCTGCCCTCCTGGTCATGCTGGGATACATCCGTTTTTCAATGGTCCAACCAAATCCAAGGTGTTGTCCTGCCTGCATATCCTTTTATACCTAAAAGACATACAGATATGAACATTCATTCCTCCTAAAATGCTGTCTCAGACGGACTTTACCAGTCTCAGTTCACTCTCATCCCTCCTATTTTTTCCTGGGTACAGCAGACAGCTGTCCTCAGCATTAAAAAACTCAATATATATTATGTCTCCTGCCAAGCACCACACATTATAAGAAGTTAGCAGCTAACTGGCAAAGATAGTGAAGCATTTAACAGCTCGAGACCCAAATCCATTTCTGAGGGGTTCAAAGCTCAAAACAAATAGGAGAGCCAATCGTGCACTAACATTTGTCGGGTGAATACAAACATGACCCTGAATGAATACTAATGCCGCTGCTTGTCTGCTGCAAGCAGGCCACTGTTCACCAACGCGTTCGCCTCGAGGGGGAAAAGAAATCTTTAAAAAAATGATATGCTGAGTGCTCATGCAGAAAGGAATAATCACCTGCGTTTGAGGTCAAACACGAGACTAATAGTCCTGGTGAAATGACAGATGTACCTCCACCCGTCCAGCCTGACATTTATCTCCTTTCATTAGCTGCCAGCTAATGACCCCTGTGGGTTGCTAATAAATACTCTATATGAACGTTGATTAAACTTTCTACTTTTACAGCATGCAGCTTTATTTTTTTTCCCAACCCTCCATATGCCAGCAGAGCCGTATGTCACGTTTGATGAGGCTGTCCACAGACAGCATTAATTGTGCTTGTGCTGTGTTATATTGCAGGCTGTTACAGCCCATGATGATCATCCCCACCGTTTTATGTATGACGTAGGTTGACTGCCACTTTATTGGTCGAGGAGTTAATATACATAAACATAACATCTAAACCCCTTGGGTGGTCTGGATACTAAACAAATTGTGACAATATGGGCGCTTTTGTATGTTATTTTGTATTCCAATGTCGTTGTTTACCAGTATTACATTATTATGTGTGATTTAATGCATTTTTTCTACCTTCTCTGGTCTGTGGATTTCAATGTTAAATTCCCGATTAGCTGCGGACTCGGTAGCTTCACATGCTTCACATGTTCGGGAACATGCATCGAATGAATAAAACGACCCCTCTCAGGCACCGTCATCAGCCCTGCGGCCACCACATGACCCCACACGTGCACGGCGTTCCCCGTGTGACCGGTCCTACCAGGAAGTCATCAGAACGCTGTCTCTGAGTTACAGTGACAGGTAGCATTGTTTAGCATTTAAATGACTCCCTGTCCCTCTCTTTTTTTCCTGCAGGAAGGAGGGAACCGTGCCGCCGGGCTCGTCTTAGCGTCCTCGCACGGCGTGCTGTTTTCCTGTTTGAGGCGTGCTTGGCTGACTGGGCCCAGGACAGCTGTGAGTGAGGGCCACTCACTGCTCCGTCAGGGGTGGAGACAGAGGCGCCGAACTGAGGCCAAGCTGTCCTCCGCTACTCCTGTACGTCACCTTTTTCTTTTCAGTAATCGCTTCGAGGGGAGAGAAATTGTATTTTATTTCCCCCGCGTAGCAACATCAAGCCTTCAAGCACAATCCTGCAAAAAAAAAACCCTGAGAGTTTTAGCAAAGAACAGATTATGTTAATTCCTTTGTGTGGCTTACATAAGTGTGACACCACCATGACCCTCTCAGAAAAAAGGAAAACAAGATCTTCCAAAATGTCATTTGAAGCTCGAGTAGCTGGTTGTGAGAAACGCTGCAAGGGTTTGGAATGACTGTATGTTTCAGACATCTCAGGTCATGAGCAAAGCATGAGAAAGAAACACAAAAACTCACTATAGCTTATGTCCATTAGCTCAGGTCACCTCTCCTGAACTACAGTTACTCCCAGTGAAATGTGCTGCCACTTGTTGATTCATCCACAGAATTTTCGAGTGATTCACTTTTTCCTCCAGTCTGTGTCTTCTAAGATAAATGAGGGGAAAAAAAACAACAACAAATACTGAAAGCCCACACACACAGTGGAGGCGGGATGAGGGAAAGTCATGTATGAACTACACCCCCCATGGTGCCGTGGTGCAGGGGTCAGCGAGTTGAGAAGAAGAACACAGTGTTGTCTTTTTTTGTGTGGTTACTGTTGTGTGGTTACCCCCCCCCCCCTCACAGAGAAGGAGAGCACATTCTATAGACTATGACCTTGGGCTGTTTAACATGGAACTAGAAAAGACTTGTATTCATATAATTAAGAGTGAAGTGGTGGAGCTACATTAAAGTCCCTGCAGTGGATGGGAAACCAGTTTTGCAAACAGACATAAGCCTCCTCTGATTTGGTTACCGTGCATTTATTGAGATATGTTTAGGTACAGTAGCGTCCGCAAACTGCAGACTCTGCCTGCTGAAGTGTAACATGCTGATGTTTGTATTACTGTTATGAGAGGACAGATCGAGCGTCTTACCTCTTTGAGAAAGGTCATTGTGGCTGATATACGGCTGCAGCCGAGCTGTTTTCAGGAGGGGTCCAGTATTTCTATTAGCGCCACAGAAATTAGAAATCACTTACGCTGCTGTAACTTAATGTTGCCTAAGGGTGTAAAACACATCCTGCTTCAGCCGGCACTTTGTTCTGATGGTCTTACATCCCAAGAGGTTTGTGTGCATAACTGTAAACCGCAGTCCTCGTTTCACTCTTAGATTCCTGCCCTGTATCGGACAAATATCCATTCAAAGCATACATGATACAGTGAAATAATTTAATTGCTTTTTTTGTGTTTTGTGGATGTATTTTTTTTAAAACCACAGATGCAGCAGTGGCTGTTTGTGATATTGATCAATAACTTTTCAGGTCACCTACATTGGCTTTAAAATACATATAATGACTTAATAGTCTCATCTACATGAACTCTCTTTTTCAGTTCAGTTGCATTCATCTTGGATATACCCTGCGGCCACTGGGATGTGAACAGTTCTGTCTCTCTCTCTACATGTGATCTTGTGTCCTCTGCACCTTCTCAATAATTCAATGGAAAGAGCTCTGGTATAATTACTGTGTAAGGGTGACAAGCTCCTCTATCAAGGGCAGGTTGGGACCGAGCCTTTACAGCGCTGTGGAGAACTAAAAGACACAGCAACGCCGTGACGCCGTTGATGACAAAAACCTCAGCTACCGGGAGGTGATGAAACTGCAGGTAATTCTGGGGGAAGGCGTTGTGACAACATTCGCTCTTTATATTTTTCACTGGAAGCTCAGCTCGGCGCTTAATCATTTTAACTGCAGCCGTTCTCAATGCTACGCTCAGCAGACACAGGTGCCTGAACTCAAATGTGTGTCTTGGGTTTTGATATTGCTCTGTACATCCTCAGCGGTCAAGAGGCAACGTGATCCATCAAGATCTCCGTCTGATTTCAGCTCTGGGCCCAGCTGGGATGGCACACCCTGTTAATATCACAGCAGCCAAACCCCAAACTTCCTACTCGGTAAAACTCTCAGCATAAGCATACCTGCCAAGATATGATTAAAACTGTTACTGTCACTGAGACTGAAAGTCTGGCATCGGGGGCAACGGCTTGGCACGGAGCGCCCGGTTTGAAATGAGCTAGAAAAAGTAGGCAGTCATTAGAAGTAGCTGTTTTGACATTCTGTCTCCCATGGGTACCCAGGAAGAAGCCTGGACTAGAATGTATTGAGTCTCCCAGGGTGGAAGCGCTGAATTTGGTCACTGAGCAGGTCCCTTAACTGCCTCATTCATTACATAGTATTATTAATATAGAGCATAGTGTATTATAGGAGTCTGAGGTTGACTCAGAAATTCATTGACACTACATTTGATTAATACTTTATTGCTCAAATATCCTATAAAATCAATCCATTCTCCCTGAGTTACATGACACCTCCCCTCACTCTGTTCCTGAGTCTGACAGAGCGTCTTGGCCTGAAGAGGCATGTTGTTATAAATGATAGACTCATATACTCTCACACCAGAGGGCACACATCTGACACCTGGTCATCATTGACCCCGCCCCCATCAATAACCTACAGCTCTATGATCTGGTTTGATATTCCCGTCACCACCTACTAAACCTCAGCCCAAATCCTTTTTCAGAACTGGAAAGGCATTGACCCGGTCGATATTAAGATGGACCTTCATCACCTCCCCGGCTTCTGCATCAGTGGATGAACTAGTAGCACTGTACAATACGTCTCTGAGCTGTATCTTTGATCTTCATGCCCCTGTCAAGATGCGTGAAGTCAATTTTTCACGCTCTGCTCGCCGGTTCGCTCATGCCCTGCGGAAAATATAAAACAGCTGTATGTGTCCTGGAAGGACACCTCCGATGCTCTGGGCTCACTGATCATAAACCTTCTGTGAACATCAAAGAACATACCCAAAGTCCCTTAAACATGCTCCGTCACAGTTCTACTGCAACGATCTGGTGGTACTGTAATCAGTTGCCTTGGTTCTCTTCCTGTGTCCACTGTTCCAAATTATAGTATTATATACATGGTCTAGAAATATACCAGCTTGTGATCTAGTTCTACCATGAATTATTTTCTTATGCAACAGCTGCATTGACTTTTTTAAAGTTAAGGTCCAAAACATCTACTCACTGATGTCCAGGTATTCCTCTGTTGCCTTCTCTGGTCATTGAGGCCTCTTTCTGGGAGCTTGTCTTCTCTCCTAGAGTGGCACCATTAACCCAACAACCTATTTGAAAACAGTACTGAAAAAGCTCAGGGTTGCGAATGACATGCCGATGGGGGGGGGGGCTGATTTTACCTGACCTGAATGCTACATTTGACACCGTGGATCACATTATCCTCTTAGAGCACCACTGGACTGTCAGACGCTGCACTTAAGTGGTTTCAGGTCTACCTTCCTGGGAGGATACAGGTCTGAATTGTTCCCTGTCCCCTTTAGTGTTCCGCAAGTATTGGTTTTCAGCTCCATCCTGTTTACTCTCTACATGCTGCCTGTCGGACATATCATCAGCAGACATGGGGTGGCTTTTCATTGCTATGCTGATGATACCCAGCTGTACATCACAGCTGCCCCCAAGACCTTCTGCAGCCATGTTACGCCCCAGCTCCTGTCCTGTGGAGATAAAGGCCTAGCTGAGCACAGACAACAGTATAGCTGAAGCTTTCCCTATTGGCAGATTCATCTTTGAAAAACATATTACCACTGTTTAAAAAAAAACATCTCTGGGCTCTGACAATCTCTCAGCTTGTGAGATACAGAGAAGCTTGTCCATGCCAATACTGGACTACTGCCGTTCATCTGTCACAGGGATCCCTGGCAGGAGCATCCAGAATCTGCAGAAAATGATGGCATCACAAAATTTCCACATGCACCCTCGGATCTGAGAGCAGCTTGCTCCCCTGAGCCCCCATTATTATTGCTCTGCTGCACCAGGCTTGTGAAGCAGCCTTCCTAACCATCTGAGGGCAGCACAGAGCCTAGTATATTCCAAAACAGGCCCACAACCCAAATTTATATTGTGGTAAATGTATTAAATATACATTTATAAATTCATTCTAGCACTTGTAACAAAAAACAGCTTTCTGCACAAGGATCTAAATAGGAACTCGTCAATATCAAATCACAGTGTTGTCTTATATGGTGGAGTTTTTTCCTGACATGGTGGGGGTGGATTGCTTCACTTTAAGCCTGTATGCTATGATATTGTTTCAAGCCCACACACTGAGGTAGAAAATGCACAGTGTATGTATGTACATGACTTATACAACTGGAAACATCAAAGCTCCCTTTTCTTCATGTCTCTTTGTCTTTTCCTCCACATTGTCCTCTGAACCTCATAACCACTAAGAGGGGCACAGGACTGATTGTAAAAGAAAGTCACAGCACCTTCCTACTACACACACCCCAAAGCACGTATCAGAAGCCAGCCACATTAATTGTTTGATGGCAGCCCAGAGATGACACAAAAAATTAGATTCTGTTAGCCTCACCTAGATTTTACTCACAAAATATCTATGTCCCTTCTTTGTAGCTTCATAATAGAGGTGGGGAGTGGGGCAGAGCTAACTACCTTAGCATAAAGCGGCCTTCTGTTGGCATGCCTGACTCACCAAATGGCTTTTATGGTCCTGTGTTTGATGTGTGACTTTCACACGCTTTCATAATCGGGGGTGTGTTTCCTGGCGCTTCTAAAGATGTTGCTCTTCATGGTACAGAGACATTCTGACTTCCAGGCTGCAATTATAGAGATTTGTTTGTTATTTGAAGGATCTGAGCTTGTCTTAAATGAACACAAGACCTCTGGCATATGTTTTGATGCCTAATGAGGTCCATCACAGAGACAATGACAGCGCAAATTTGTTGTACTTTCACGGCATCCTGCTCACCTGCCACGTTCATAATTAGAGGAATCGGTCTCACCACTCATTCAGTGGTGATCCAAACTGTTAATTTTTAGATTTGTGAGCATCTTAAAATGATTTAAAGCAATTGCAAATTATTACCTTACCAGCCTTTTTTCCTCCCCAGTATGACAGATTGTAGCCCAGAGGAAAACATTCAGCAGCTGAGGAGCCCAAGCGCAGACAGGTGATTCACTTCTAATGGATGTTAATGTGGCGGACACGACTGAGGGTATTCCCAGTGGTGTATACTTACAGTTAATTGATAAGTGAGGTCTATGAAAGATGCACATTAAATCATAACCAATGAGCCTGCCCATAAGGTTGCAGTAATTTAAAGAACAAGTCTCCAGAGTCTCTTAAGGTTTCCCACAACTAAAACGCACTCTGGATGAATAATTAACGTGGAAATATTCTTAACTCATATTATTATACATTACACTATTTCAAACACGCTGCATATGCATAATGTTAAAATGTATAAACACTTCAAATTCCTCCTACATCAGGTTGCTTCATCTTTAACGAATTGATGTGTCCTTATGCTCCTGTTTGATCAGTGATGGTCATGATTCTGTGATTTGCTGAAATGTAATGCTTATGTTTAAGCACGTTTAAACATGTCTAACATCAATAACCTGCAACATACTGTGCATAAATAAATGTCTGATTGGATAATCTTTAACATAAATGGATACCACACCATGTTATTGGCTATCACATGCATATTATTTTGAAGAAGCATAGAAAACCGAATAAGTGCACACAATTCACTGAGTAGACTGCATTGCTGCTGCTGAGTGACTGAAATCAATATCACAGTATAAATGAAAATATTTTTTTCAAAATTGATTTACATCACACCTTATGTGTGGCAAATCACAAATGAAAAAATTAAATTGACCTTCAGTGCTGTAAACGTATGCATATATTTAAAAACCACAACAGTTGCCACTAGCCTGGAATCATGATTTTTCAAGAATATATTTATGACATTGTTTCTTATGCAACAAAGAACATCACGGCTCAGACATTACATTCCAAGTAAAATAGAAAGGTAAGCATAAAATCCCTGAAAAAAGGCAATATTACAAAAAATAGATGAAAACAATCAAATATCAAGTTTACAGAAATACAGATATTGCAATAATAAAGGTACAAAGACAGGCTGAACTTGCGTGGGAACAATATATTAAGTAAAGCATGCAGCATGAGTTTTATTTATTGTGGATGGATGCCATTGTAACATTGTGGAACCATGAATTTGAATCATATAAAGCTGAAGCAGGATATGATCGCCATGACACAACGCCAGTGAATGTCCATCAATGGACTATTATGATGTCAGCTTAGAGTACAGGAAGAACAACTCAGATGTAATCATTCATAATTCTCATCAGTCATTGTGCGATATCTTTGCTATGCTAAAGACATATTTCACCATGCAATTATGTCAGCGTTTTAATTTACATTTTTCCAGTGAAAGCTGTCAGACATCCTAATTTGCTTTCAAAAAAAATGTTCCCTGCACCGGCTCATTGCTAGGGGAACAAAGGAGGCTAGAGAATTATGGGATTGTTCTTTTGATCAGCGAATGGCTGTGGGATCTGTATGCAAACATTTTGTGTTGCTTCCATATTCATACCTTTCACATCAAGTGTTTGCATGCTCCTTTTTTCCCTACTATCACTATGTAGTGCAGTGCAACTGTCTTGCAGGGAGACTGCTGTTCCATTGTTATTTCAGTGTGTGGTTAAGTCTCTGCGCGCTGAAACAACAGTTAAACACATCGTCTTGAACAGGTTTCACAAGAGGCTTGATCTGCTGGCAGATGTGTGCACGGATGGGTGGCACCACAATATCCGGGGATCCTAAAGGATGAGGAGGGATCGGAGCGGCTATACAAAACAGACCCGACAGGTCCGGCCAGTTGATGTCATGAAAGCGCTCTACCTAACTGTCAAGCTGTTGCCAGCCAATTAATGGACCATTACCTGGTTACCGTGTGCCGCGCCACCTCAGGTTGCAAGGCCACCAAACCTGCACTTCACCCAACGGTTCAAATCTGATTAGTTCCATGTAATTGGCACAGATCAGATGTGTTTTTTATTTTTGCTTTTAAGGAAGGGGGATCGAGTTCCACGAGCCGTGAAAGAGGTGCATCGATCACTTAGAAACCAATGAGATTTTGAGGGTTTTAAACAAAGGGAGGGGTTGTTTATTTTGAGAGCTTAGTATTATCTGTTGATATGTTACATTTTTATCAAGAATGACTGGAAACAAAAGTTTGTGCATAACATTACCAATAAATGTTATTCAGTATCACTATTCAGTTACAGTGTGCATAAAAAGTCTATAATCTGTGAATGGAACTGTGTTCTGACTTTGTTGTTGTTTTGTGTATGTGGATGCACAGCCTTGAATGTGTTTAGGTCTGCACAGTGCAGGTTAGTGTATTCTTTGTGTGTGTGTTGTCAGGACAACTGGGATTCTTCTTTTTTCTCTCTTTCTCCGAGATCAGTCAGTTCGTATCGCTCTGCTCGCTTAAAATGTTTGTTCTTCTTGCCAAACACAAATCCATTAATAGTGCATGAATGAAAGAAAAAGCAAATAGAGCAAAAGAGCAGCAAACCACCACCATGCATACATTTATTTATTATTCTCTGTGCTTTCAGCCCAAGAAGCTCAGCCTGTACACTGTCTAGTCAAATCATGACAGCCAACATTAATCAGGCTCATTAAAATAGAAAACATCACTGAGCACGATATGCAAAACAACTTTTATTTGTAGCATGCAGTGACGTATATATAGAAAGGGAGACATCTTTTTTTAAGATGCTGTGCCTTAATTGTGTCTCACATACGTGTTTCAACAAGAAAGGAAGAAACCTCTCACTTTGCACGCAGCCCTTTTTGCTGCTTGTTTTTCATGAAGCCAGCCTTGTACTCTGATGTATTTGCCACTCCATAATAGTCTTCCCATGAGAACTTACAGTAGGCTTAAAGCGGAACCGGCCCAATGTGAAGTGCACTGTAAACTCAGAGCAAATCAATGTGTTAGTGTTTTAGTGTGAGATAGAGAATTGCTTTGTCCAGCCACCGCTCACGTAAGTGAGAATAATCTTCTCGTATTACTAAGGCCAAACAGACCATTTCTAATGGCAGACAGTGGGCCTTTGGAAACCATTGAGAGGCGGTCTGTGTGATAAACTCAGGGTAAACATTACTGTATGTACTGAAATACACATGCCCTTGTATTCCCTCTCCCTACCTCTGACACACACACACACACACACGGAGCCAGGTGGTGTGGTTTAGTGCCAGATCTTGCTCTATGCTCTCTTGAGAGCAATTGGTAACCTGAGCTGCCTGTTTGAATAACTCAGTTATCCCAAAAGCTGCCTTGCTGCAAAGACATCATGGAACAATGCCCAAAACACACTTTGTCCGAGCTCCTTATAGTCACTGACTGCATGATGAATATTGAAATTTGCCTTTCAATGTCACTTTCACTGTCCCGCGGTTGCATATCTTAAGCGGAGAGCAAGAATTGAAAGTTGACCGGGCAGCCGTACGCCTTGTACAGTATCCCAAACTCTGTCATCAGAGTGTCAGTCTGTTGAAGTTAGTCGGTGTGAATGTGTCAGCTGATGGGATGCGACAGGTCGGCCTGGGGCCTCCTCATTTAATTAGGATCCTGCTGTGGAGTGCACAAGCACAACCTGCCTCTCATCATCTTTCAGACATTTTCTATTATAAACACTATTCACTGTAATTTTAACTTTAAGTTTCTGTTATAGGTGCAGGTGTCTACTACTCTGCATCACATCAAGGTATACAAAATTCAATAACTTAAAAACACCTTGTGGTAAACACACTGCTGTATATATATATTTTCAATTCTTATGCAATGTCAGAATTCATCATTGTTGTGATAACCTGTAGCTGCAGACACTATACAGACAACAGACGCCTTATATACTCATACTGTACTCTGTTAAGTTTGCCTTGGTCACTGTTGAATTTTGAAATAAAATATAAATTTGCTTTGATTAGTTTAGCTCAGTGTAAACTACATTTTACTTGTTAGGACTCCCATAAACTGTTTTGAAGTGTCTTTTTCTTCGCAATAATAATAATGATACCTTATATAGGTCAGATTTGATTTGTAACTACCCTACGTTTGGATGGTGGACTGGCTTTAGTGGACTTTACATGGAGAAAATGGGCTTCATTACTGCACAAAAACAGTTTAAACAGCATCTGAGTTCAAGTAATTTAAATAATTTCACATGAAAAAAATAATTAAAATGAAATGCATATTATATATATATATATATATATATATATATATATATATATATATATATATATATATATATATATATATATATATATATATATATATATATATATATATATATATATATATATATATTAAAGAAAATTACTGTTGATTTGAAGATATGAAGATAAGGTGTAGGTGTGTAAAGGTCCAATTCCAGTGCAATTGTGTTAGCACAGCTGAAAACAGTTCAGCTGAAGCAGAAGTTTGAAGGAGAAAATTATGTCAACTACAAAAAATAATTATTTTCTACCCTTGGCAATGTTTTTAACTCTGTTTTGAGTTCAATTTGCAACTCATTCGCCATATAAAAAAGTGTGACCTTTCATGGCGCACACACCAAAAAAAATAGTCTGGGCGACGCCTTTTGGACGGCGGCGTGTGTGTGTAAAAAAAACGGGGATTATGTGTGTAATGTGGAAGCTGCCACACGTGTCCCTGTGTGACAGCAGCTGTCAGTGCGGGGCGCCCTCTGTGGGCACAGCGGGGTACTGCAGCGGCGGCGGCGGGGAGCGCCTCCTCCCCCTCCCCCCTCCCTCCCTCCCTCCTCCCTCCTCCCGGAGCCGGAGCTGCATTCCTCTCCTCTCCCCATTCACACGCAGGGAGCCGCCGGAGAGAGAGCACCGCCACTCCGTGACCAGGGTGGAAATGTCCCCAAGTTTTGGAATTTAAAAAAGAAAGAGAAAAACATGGCGAGAATATCTGTCCTGAGGATCACTTAACCGGTAAGTACCGTAAAAACTCCTGCGCAACGCTTTTTTTTTATTCTTCTTCTTCTGCGTGGAAGCAGCAACGGTTTTTTGTGTTGTTGGAGCCGGATGAAATATTAGGTTACATTCCCCCCTTCTTGCCTTGCGTTGCTTTACTCCGTGCTGTTGAATTAGTTTTTTTTCTCCTCCTCCTCCTCCCTATCTCTCTCTTTTTCTCCGCTCCCGGCGTCCGTTTCTCCCACGAGTTTTTTTAGGAGCCCTGAAGCGAACGGAGTCGTGAAAACAGCACGAAGGAGGACGCGCTAACATGCAGCTATTTAGGTGTGTGTGCGCGTGCGTGCGCGCGCGCGTGTGTAGAGGCTCGTTTCCCTGCGAGCGGCGTGTTGAATGCGATCCACACCAAACTGCGGATATTTAACCTCGTTTTCTTTTTATTAATTCAAACACTTATTTCCCTCACTACATCGCGTTAAGCGCTGAGATGAACGCGCACGTAAAATTGTCATTTTTTCGCATGGATTTTGGTGCAGTGAGAGGTGAGTTTTTTGGGGGGGGGGCTGGCTGCAGTAGGTAAATACTGACTTTTCAGTTTTTTTTCTTGATATCAAAAAAGAGCTTCATCTTGCAGTAAAAACCCTGTCTCGTACTGAAACCACCAATCACCTGGATCCGTGTGTTTGGAGGCACGTTGTGCGTAATAGCTGTTGCATCGCCTCGGAGCAGGAATGCCACCAACACCAACACATACATAATTACAGGTATTCACGGGGCTGACACTCACTGTCGCCTGGATAAATAGTGCAGGGAGGCTGCACGGGTTTCACATTAAGCGTTTTCCTTTATTTTGTTGTTTGGGCTTTTCTTGCTTGTTTATTTTCTTCCTATCGGACTAAATCCTGCTGCCGGCTTTTTTTCTTAAATGCACCTAAGGGAGGAGTTGTGTTGGATTTCTCCAGAGAGGAGGAGGAGGAGGGGGTGTGGGGCTTTGCTTCGCTTTTGAAAAAAAAAAATCGATTCCCCTATTAGCTTTGAAATAATTAGAAATTGTGTTGGTGTGGTGTGAAAAGAGCGTTAATCTGGTAACGAATGAGAGGCAATTTGTAAGCTTTGTTATTCGACAGCAATTGAATTCCCTCTTGTGAGCAGGGATGGAGTGGCGAGGGCTGTCCGTGGGTGTGTGGAGTGCGCATTGGTTGTCAGCTATTGGAAATGCTCTCATTGCTCTATCGGATTCTCCTCACTTTCTATTTTAGGTTTTTTTTTTTACATATAACCAAATCCAGGTTATTCAAATTAGATTACCTACCCTGACCCCAAACGCCACGTGAATTCATGTTTAAAGCATGTGCTGGTGAATCATAGTGGATGAGCAAGCCCTGAGGCGTAATGTTTTTTAGGGAAGAAAAAAGGGGGGAAAGAGCCAAGAGACTATGAGCCAAAAAGAAATGACTGCAATGTTCCTTTTTAATATGAATAAGGTCTTAGAGTGTATCTTCTGTGCATTTCAGATGTCTCATTGCTGTGTGTAAAAAACACCACTACCTCTACATGTACAACTATTTCTCATAAGCGACGTGACCCAAATTTTGCCTGTGTTCAGCCAAGCATCGGCCACTTATTGACAGTTCACTGCGATGGCTGGTATTCACATGTAAATGATGTGGGATTTGAAGCGTGTCCCGCGTGTTTATTTAAGAGGTGGTAACCAAGTCGCAGCTCTAAATCACTCAGTGTCACCCGGCCGGCCATAGAACAGAAGTGTACACGGCGCGGTCACTCTAACAGAGTGTCACTTTATATATATATGTGTGTGTGTGTGTGTGTGACTGATAGCGAGGAGCGGCAGCAATGTAAGCCTAAACCACACAAAGGCTCTATGGCTCTGTTTGTTGGGATGACTGCACAATCACCACAATCACACATTATATAAAAAAAAGGGTTGTGAAATGCTGTCACACCTGTCCGAACCACAACACGTCTGACTTCAGTCACAATACAACGATGGAAAATCTAGAAATGTATAATTCATATAATCAAATTTGACATTTCTGCTTTCGTGCAACTTTTTTTTTTTTTTTTGCTATTTGACGCAAAACTGTGACCTTGCGTGGCATTTCTCATGAAAGCTGACAACCCAGCCAGAAAATTACGAGCAATTTGCCCCAATCTTCCCTAATTATGATACAAATCTGCCCACAATGGACCGGCGGTGTCATGAATTTTGAAACTCTGCCCCGTCCGGTTTGTCTGCTGCCACTCTGTGAAGGGTAAAAAAAAAAATCTGTGATGTCCAAACTTTGGAATTCGAGCTGACATGTGCACTTTGCACCCCTCCGGTCCTGCTTTTGTGTGTGTGCCCCCCCACCACCCAACCCACCCAACCCCCCCTCGCATTCCTCTGGACCTTTCAGTGAGCGGCATACTTAAGGTCTAATTAGATTGTAGATGGACAACAAAGCAGAAGAAGCTGTGCCCAAGTGAGAAGTGAATTTGCGACATGTGGCTCCTTAGCTTGTTCGGTGCGTGTGTCGATTTATATCTGACGGATTTGAGCTGGAGGCCGTCAGGCTCACGCAGGACTTTCTCTCGGCTGGAGTGAAAAACTACTTTGTTGGGTCAGTGAAATTGTTTATATATGTGAAAGGGCTTTCGGTGCAGAGCCGTATTCTTCGGGGTACGCTGTACTGTGATTCATTGCTTTCATGCAGCGAGCCGATATATGGACTGTGTTCACACCCACTGTGTGTGTGTGTGTGTGTGTGTGTGTGTGTGTGTGTGTGTGTGTGTGCGCGCGCTGCTAGACTGCCTAACCCAGCTCGTTCTCCAGTTTCCCCCTCATCTTTACGCATTTCCTTTCCTCGCCCGCTCTGTCTGCCTCTTCTGCTGCTGTTCCAGCTTCCAGCATCGCGCTGCCACTCAGACTTTCTCTCCTTCTCCTTCTCTCATGCTCCCCTGTTCTCTCTCCCTGCTTTTTAGCGAGGAAGCATCGCTGTCTGCATCCACCTCCCTCCTTCCTTCCACTCCTCTGCTCTGTCTTTCTTTCCTCGTGTTCTCTCCTGTATACGTTCTCATCTCCTACCTTCTCACCATTTCCACCCTCCTGGCCTTCCTGGAGAGAGAGTGTGTGAACTTGTAGGTCCTCGTCCACCTCCGTCCACTTTCCAGACTCCTGGGTAAAGTTTCCTGTAGTCTAAAAAAAAATCCCCCTGTGTCAGTTTCCTCTCAACCAGTTCCTTCCATGCCACATTTCTGGAGGGAGTAACTGATGTGTGTAACCCACCCGTCCCTGTCAGTTTTTGCTTTTCTGCTTTTTGGCCTCGGTGCACGAAGAAGAATTAAAGTGAATCCCGTTCCATATGCTGATATGGGGGGATATGTCAGGGAGTGTCGGATCGCCTTAGTTTAAAATCCTTGTGCGTGTGTGTGTGTGTGTGATCGAAGGGTTTTCTTTGGCACAGCAACGGCGTAATGTAATATCTGCTTTCATATCATAGCCGGTGGGGATGGCATGTTTTTATTACATAAGTTTTCATTTGTGTCAGTCTTGCTAAAGAGGTTTGCCGGAGCGCTGTGTCGCTGGTTTTATTTACTCCGCACTCGGTTTGTTTTATCAGATCAGTTTTTATGTTTTCTCTGTTTTGATCTCTCCTTCCTCCCTTCTGTCATAACCTCTCCCACTTCTCCACATTATAACCTCTCTGTCTGTCTGAGCCGTGTCCCATCACATGTCTTTCTCTCTCTCTGTCTCTATTTGAGTGTTTTGACTGGGTCTCTGGGGTGTGGTGGTGGTGGTGTTGAGGGGGGGTGTTGGAGCCCTTAGGCGAGGAGCAGCAACAGCAATATTAAAACGCACTAAAGAGGGAACAGCAGCAGGGCGCTACCCAAAGGCCCTGTTACACACCCCCACACACACACCCACAGCTCTCATGGCGCTAACACCTCTCCAGCCGACAAGCCTTAATATGAAATAAACTCACTCGCCAATACCTGGCGGGCCTGTCTTGACTGACTGCTAAAATAGGAATGACCTCCATTTGGCCCGAATAAGATGCTGGGAGTGAGAGTCAGCAGGCGGTGTTGAACCGCAAAGTGCCGGTGTATTACAAATTTTATCAGGAGGTGAGTTTGCAGGTGAGCCGCCAGCATAAAACCCTCATCAGTGCCAATCAAGAAGTGAATTTAAAAGGTGGGCCGCGCTATCGCTGAGCTTCATCACACTTTTTTTTTTTTAACAAGGAGGTTGCTCTTCGGGGCTGGCTGGTTTTTATTTCGGTCTCAGGAAACTGCTGGGATTAGCGCGCAGGCATGAAGTGAGCGCCAGTGTGGAGAATTTGAAATGAAAGCTGGGTTGGTATTGTTGTGATGCCTTGACCTTCTTAAAAAAGATTCCCTGTTGCATTCTTCACTTCAGATATGGAATAATAAATATGACCAGAGCAGAAATTTGCCCGGCCAGAAAATTGTCTTTTTTTTTCTTCCTCTGCTCTCTCTGAAGAAAGCAGCCCTTGTTTCTCTGTCTCTGTCGTGCTCATCCAAGTGAACTGTCTGTTATGTATAATTAATTTTCTCCTCTCTCCCAGTTTATTTTTATCGCCCACTTTTAGCCATTCCTTCAAAGGCCCTCCGCCCCCCTCCACCCCTCCCCCTGCTTCCGTCTTCCACAGTGCCCGCTGAAAGTGACAGCTGCTCCGGGTACGGGGGGACGCTTTTTGATGCAGGCACTAAAAAGGCCACTTGCTCAAGTCTGCTTGGAATGGCGAAATCTCTGCCATTCTGACAGTATCAAAAACATGCCGCTAATCTGCCTGCAAATTGAAAATAAGCTCTGTGTCTATTGTCGGGTGTGCCGCCTGTTGGGGGAACAGAAGTTACACGGGGCCCTGTTTGTTCAAAGGGTTGTTGATTAGTTTGTTTGAGCTGTAAGGAGTGACGAGACTGACTTAAGTAGGGCACAAAAAAGAAGTTCTCTATTTCACCGTTTCTCCTTGTTCGTTTTATTGACGGGAGCAGTGCATTGCAGTGCATTTTTTTTCTGGCTGTTGCTTATATTTGTAAGAGCGATCCCTCATCCAAACCAAACAAACAATTTCATTACTTGTATTTAACACTCAAAGCTCTGGCACGTCAACACCCGAGACTGAGTTACAGCCACCCTGAAGGTCCGAAGATGCTGGTTCCACTTGTGACCTGGTGGGCTTGTTTGGAGGCCCCCCCCCTGCTGCTAGCAGCCACATCCTCAGCGTCTGGGGTTTCCTTACTGGCACGCTAACGCTCTTTGTCAGCATTCTGTCCATCTCCTCTCAGACACCAAGTCAAGGCGGGCAGCTTGGGCTCTGATTTGTGTCGACATAAAAGAAGGGGGCATCTCCTGTTCCATTCCCTCATGCGAAGAAGAACCGGGGCGTACTATTGATCAGGAAGTCACAATTCCTTCCTGTAATGTAAGACAACACCTATACCGTGATCTGTATTTTATTGCCATGGCGCACAACTTGCAGAGGAGTCCAGACACAGAGCTGTCCGGGATTCAATTCCCTATCATTTCTCAACTTTTTCTCTGTGGAGTTGATCCTCCAAAAATAACTCCAAGTGACTAGTGTTTATGCAGCTATCCATCGATCAATCTTTGCAACTTCCTCCCATTATTTTTGACATTTGTGTTATTCAGGGAACAATTTAATCATCTGAAATTAGACTATGAGTTTAACCGTTTCCTTTTATTGCTCGTGTATGAATAATTTGGTGTACAGGCAGTCACCAGCTCGTTTGTGTTTCTATAAATGTTATCGGTTTCTGGGCTTTGCTCATCAGATGCCTTCCTAGTAAAATATGATGACGACAAACACTGTGTTGGAAAGCGTTATCCGTTGTAAGTCTGTTGCTCAGTGTTTTGTTAAAAACTGAAGAATGATGTGGCAGGGATGTGCTGTGAGTACAGACTACAGTACTTCTACAGTATTGATCTCACAGTCATGCCAGACTAGTGCACATAGATGTTGGGACCATCACGCACACCCAACGTCTGCTTCCCAAAGACGCCCCTGAGCCAAACTAAGAATATCACCCAATTCCAACGGTTGTGTGTGTGTGTGTGTTTTTATATATATATATATAAAAAAAGATCAATGGATTGTATCTTGCCCAGCCTGTCAGTATCATCGGCAAAAAAGTGTGTGTTGCTGATGCTGAGATAGTCTCAGTTTAGATAGAGCCTACTGGTTGTTTACTGTGCTCACTAGAGTCTGTCTGCCTCTTCAGGCATGTTTGGCTTGTTAATGAGAACCACTGTGTGAGAGAGGAGGCAGCGCACTGTGTGTGTGTGTGTGTGTGTGTGTGTGTGTGCCTGTGCATGTATTTGCATTGAGATAAGCAGTGCATCGTCAGTGTGCGTTTGCTGATGTGCACTGTATGCAAGAGCAAAATACACAGGATGCTATCTGAAAGTGTGTGTGTGTGTGTGTGTGTGTGTGTGTGTGTGTGCAGGACTCCTGTCAAATGTAAGGTATCCATCTCTACTGTGGTGGAGATGGGAATGGGAAGAGTTTACACAGGCACATAGCCATTTATTGTTGTGATTAATGTTAATGGTGCAGCAACCCATAATTGCTCACTACTCAGACTCTTTATCTCTCACTTCTTCATTCCTGTCTTCTCTTCTTCACCCCCCTCTTCCACACACATGCAAACACACATATACCCACGCGTGTGTGGTTTCTGTTATGTTTATTTACCGAGGGGAATCTTAAATAATTCAGGTCTGTACTCCCCATTCCTGTAAATAAGACTAATAGAAGGGGGCCTTTAAAGAGAGCCACTTGCCCAGGGAAAGCATGGCCGTGGGCTAGCCGATAAATCAGCGAGCTGGCTGCCTGTCTGGCCCGTTTACTGTGGCGGCGTTGATGGCTGGCCGGCAACAACCTACATGTTGGTGGAAGGCAGGCCGACCCATTCTAGAAAGGTCAGTGGTTTGGTGGCGTCGCCCCCTCTATGCGGTGATGGGACTGAAAACATGCGCTTATGCGTGTAGGATGCAGGTAGGATCACGTTCCCTCGCTACTCCCATAAACGGACGCTGGTTTGTGCTTGTGACTCCATGGCGCGTGAAGCACACACACATGCAGGTGTGCAGCTTACCACCCATTTTTCCTGGCAACCTTCGGATGTAGGCTGGTGCTTCTGGCTCGTTTTTTGGTGCATATGTGCATTCGTGTTGGATGAGGTCAGACAGGCAAACACAGAAGACCAGTCAATAAAGAAAGGGGAGGGGGGTTGGGAGCATTTTAGGTTTTCGGAGTAACAGAACTGACAGTTTCCACACTAAGTCAACTCTGATGCCACAGCTGCAGAAAGAAGATTTTATTTTCAGTAGCTTTAGCCCTTAATCACGATAATGTCCCCTAGTCAAATAGTCAATGTCTAAGATTTTTACCATAATGTAAGTTTTTAAACACGTAGAAATCAACTGCAATGAACAGAATATGGAGTAATAATAGTGATGACATAATGTCCCAGAACTCTATTGTCCTACAGAGATAGTGAAATTAGCATGCTAAATGATCCGGCCTTTCCCATAATGCCACCACTTCCTCATGCACAGCTAAACGGTGATGCAAGTTTAGCTGTAGGACTGTTATCACTTTATTAAGTTGTAATATGATTTCATGAAAAAAAAATAACTGAGTAGATTTCCAATGTGTGGCCAGTTTATCCAAACAATGCTTGTCTGGGAAGTTGGATGGAGGAGTCGGAACAGCCGCTGAATGAGTGATCAGCTGATCGTAGCAGCGAGAAAACAACCAGAGCGAAATGATGTTCAAGGCAACTAACGACAACACAAACTGTAGCTAAATGCATTCTAAACGGTGTCGGTGAGGATTTGCTGTGCTTTTTTTTTTCTCGCTACTGTGGCCCGACTGTAAATGTGGACTGTATTGCTCCAGTAGTGTGAGTGATTTTACTGCAAAAAAAGTGATCGGTTCTCAATATTCTCATGACTTATAAACAGAACTGTGATGAAATGAAGTAATATAAGTTTAGACAGTTTGCTGCCCCTATTAATTTGAAACTGGTGACATAGTATTTCACATTGTACCTTTTGAACTCTCAGTAGCTGCTTTTTCCACAAAAGGGCCAAGTGGGACCTGTCAGGTTTTGGGGCCACTCAAAACCTTTCTGAGCTCTGAGTGAAGGCAGTATGACTTTATTTGAAGTTGTACACCAGATGACAAATGATTGGTGTTGGTAACGTATTTACAGAAAGACCGACGGAAATTGCTGGTGAAGGAAACTGGGACATAAATGATATCACAAGCCCGTTGGATCCTTATAGTGGGAATCAGGCTACTTTCTCTACAGCCTTTATGCTGTTATCTTCTTTCCTTTCATCCAATACCCCATGCTCATGAAGAAGCCAAATTCAAGTTGTCAAATAAATGTAGTCTGAAACGGCCTTTATAACAGGGCTGAAGCAGCATAGAATATCCTACACCTCCTCCCTCGCCTACCTTTTTTTTTCCTTTCCACGGCCCCTTTGTCAGCGCTCCCCTTTGTGCTCCTCTCAAAGGGTTAAAGAGGGAGAAGTGATGAGTAGCCCGCCGTGTCTGGCCTCCATTGTGTGTTGGCATTGTGCCACTGCATAGCATGTCGACCGTAGATACATGTACAAGGGACTTTTCCCTTTTCAGCGGTGCTACAGTTACCCATTAATACCATCCTTACCTCTTGCAAATCAATGCAAATACTTTTCCCAAATGTTGGCGGCGTTAGCAGGCTCTTGACATTTCACGGGCAACTCAATGCAAAAAAAAAAAGACTTCAGCCAAATGAGATTTAAACGCCCTACTTTTGCATATCGTTGGGAATGCAAGCTCTTTGTAGATGAACTGCTCAGAACACCTCCCATAAACATTCCAACAACTTCAGGCTTCAGGGATGCACCAGAAAGAATGGTTGTTTTCCCCCGCTCCTCCCTCAATGGAAACATGTGCTTGAGCACCATAAAACCCCCATTTACCTCCCTCTCCTCCCTCTCCTCCCTTACATAGCTTGTTAAGAGGAAAACCACTTGGCGGCGTGTTGCTCAGAATGTTGATGGCCGCCCGGGCTAATTCTTTTAGCAGACCTGGGTTACCTCCACGCTACAACGGCACCAGTCCCCGGGGTGCTTTTAAGTTGCCTCTCCCTCCTCCACCCCCTGCAGAGGAGAGGCAAGCAGAGCGGGGGGACTCTAGAAATAAAGTACTCCAGGCCAGACAATGGAGGACCGCCGGGAAGGGGGTGGGGTGTTGGTTGTAGCCAGAAATAGAAGAGAAATGGGAGGAGGAGGCCTCCAAACTGGAAGGAGGGGAGGGATAGTGGGAGGTCAGAGGTTAGACTGATCCCCACTTTGAAAGTGGAGTGGGGCCATTGAGGTTTTAGTGCCAGGGCCCTCTTGTTGCTTTTTGCCCGGCCTGGGCTGAGCCGCCGTGCTGCTACCGTGTCGCGGGGGAGGGGAGTTTGGGTGGGTGTGAGTGCGAGCTGCACATCGCGGTCCCATGATGGCTGCTGATGCTCGGCGACCTCTGACCCTGGCCCCCGCTCCCCCGACCAGGAGCTGTCACACAGATCAACTCGCACGTGAGGCGAGGTGTTATTAGTAGTGAAGAGCGTCTCCAAGCGTCACTCGACGCTTGTTTGGTTTGCCCTGGCGAGTCCCGTCCCCCCCAGCTGGTAGAATTTCTGCGGTGGATAAGGAAGACCGAGCATGTGACAAACCGGTCGGCAAGACGTGAAGGAATGCGTCAGCGATACCATTCAGCTCCTGTTGGGCCGGCGCATTCCAAATGAAATGGGGTGTGTAACTTGTGACTGGTGTGATGTGCTGATGCGTGGCAGCGGGGAGGAGTCGCTTCCTTTCTCTTGGGGCCGTGATCTGTGATTTCCTTAGTCTCTCCATTGCACAGGGAGGAATGCGGCTCTTCTGGTTGATCGGCTTGACTCTCCATTGTTACCCCAGAGTGACCTCATTTGGCTCCAGAGATCTACATGACATGGCCCCCGGTGCACCGGCGGACTGCCCTCTGACACATGGCGGATGGTTGCCGTCCAACTGGCAACTCTGAATGAGGAGCGCAGCCTGAAACAATGACTTAAAACCAAAGATTAATTTTAGAACAAACTAACAGGCCGGGGAAAGGTTACAGTGAGAGAGCAGGCGCTGCCGTGGGAAATCTCTAGCCGTAGCATGATCTGCAAGTTATACATGACATGTAGAAACAACTAAAAGCCATTGCCACATGTGCTGCTCACAAAACATGGGCACAAGCTGTTTTTAGCCCATTTTAGGAAGCACACCTCATTGTGCCCTCCGCAATCAGCGCAGTCAAAGCTGGCCAAGGCAAAGACACTTTTTTTTCCCAGAAGGAGCCTGTCTCTGTCTGCTTGTAGCTGCATCAACATAAAAGCCTTAAGCGTTTAGATTTGTGAAAGGGCGGGATAGGAGAAATCTGAACAAAACGATGCCAGAGCCTGCACCTCAGCCAGAAACGGCTGAGGGAAAAGAAGAAGACAACAGAGAAGTGAGGGGGGGGACTTGGCAGCGCCGGCTCACTCAAAAAGGCAACAAGCCAGCTCGCTCCGAAGAATAATAAATAATATCGTTTTAGAAACAAGCTCTTGTGTGCGAGGAAGGGCGGAGGGAAAGTAGAGGGTGTGGAGAAGGAAGGACGACAAAAACTCCGAGAGGTTGAGTCAAACTTTAATTAAGGACGGAAGGCGGCACTGGAACAGCTGCTGCTGCTTGCGCCACCCCGCCACAACGGCTTTATGGCTTTTTTTTTTATTTGGAAACCAAACAGATGTTAGGAGGGGGTGGCGATTTCATCGCGCTAGAAGTTTGGTTTCGGGGAAGAGGAGGAAATTAAACTCCCCCACTCTCATGAGCACAGATTAGTGTTAAGGTCTGCTGGTCGCGATGATGATGATGATAGTGGTGGTGATGATGGTGACTGTGACCCTGTGATATCTTGTTAGCTCCCCCAAATAACAGCATAATATTCAGTGAACCGGCTCTGTTGAGCAAAGATGATGATGGCCTGTGTCATTCAAGCGTAGAAGTAGGCGGGGGGGATAAGAGCCTTGATTTACAAATGTCATCTCCCGGACAGAATTATCAGAGTTATCTTGTAGCTCTGTCTAAAAGTTGAACAGCAGCAACAACAGATTTACTTCAAAAACCCGGTGCCAGCTCCTTGGATCACGTTGGCTTTCCCGGAGAGGCTGCTGGAGACGTGACACTAATAACAACACAGCGGAGCACTCCTCCTTCCTTTCCCGTCATTTTTGTTACTCTCAAGCGGGCAGAAGACTACGATGCGTTCATAATCATTAATTCATGAGTCAATGCGGCTACCTTTTTAAAATAAAAAGGAGGTGGACCATTTATCTCCTGTCAGGTGTGTTCTATATTGCATAGCAGTGTAGTGGTCTAAAGACTCCAGAGAGCACACTGGAGCAAGGGACTGAAAGAGGAGGCACCTTTTCTAATTGTTCAGTTGAGTATTGGTATTGAACTGATTCTACCTCAAATAAGAAAACTCAGAATTAAAACATGAGTTTAAAACCCATAAAAAACTAATTGTACCTCCTGCATTCTGTTCACTGTGAGTGCTATAGGATAATCACAACTCTAATTAATGGAATCTTTATTACATGTATTATTATTGAGGTCACTGTGATATAGATGTAAGGTCATCTTTCAGCCCCAGCCTCTTATACCTCTTGTGATAATGAGCTCTGTGCTGTACTTGTGCTTTGTGGTCAGCGCTGAGGCATTTCAGCTATGTCGACTGAGGCTCACACTGTGTCATACATCGAGGTGATATTCACACCAGCTGGCACTCTGTGGAGTTTCCGTTATTCCCTCTGCCTTTCTCCTCTCTTCCAAGTGTCTGTCATCATCGACGTGGAGAGGTCCCGTTCAGTCGGGGGCTGGCTGACCTCCCTTATCAGCGTGCCTGTCTCTTCCCCTCTCATCCTGTCACTCACCTACAGAGGACGTGATGAAAATTTCTGTTTAATCATGCAGAGGGGTCAGCAAATCAAAAGGGGCCCGGGCTGAGTGATTTAAGGGCCTGTTCCCTGCACAGCTGGAGGGAGAGGGAAGGGGAGGAGGCAGGAAGAAGGAGACAGGTGTGAGTTTGATTGCTGTATGGCACAGGTCACCTCTCATCCACTTACCGCTGGTCTCATTTCACCAATAATTGCGCCGGATAGATTGATGTAGCTTATAGGCGAGGAGATGAATGGATGGAACGGGTAGAGGGCGGCTTGACAGAGACGCGCGCATTAGCATGCCGACCTTCCGGTTGATGAGTTACGAACACGCGCTCTAAACTCTCATAACCTCATCACCGGCGGTATAGACCCATTTCTTTCTCCCATTAACGCTGGCAGGCGTCTTTTTACTGTAGCCGCCGACTTCCTCTAGACACAGACGAAAAATGCTGTCTGCAGACAGGCCAGTTCTCACCTGAATGTCAATGTGAGAGTGTGACAGATGGTCGGGAGGAGCAGGGGAAGTAAAGACAGACAGCGGTTGTCTCCCATCTTGTGCTTTTTCTGTTACACACCAAAAAAAATCCCCAATTCCCGACATCCAGTTCACGATAAGGACAGAGTGTATGGTCCAACCTGTGTTCATACGTCTATACCGAACCCGACTCATCATTGTCCTTCACCCTTCTGTAGCTTTATATCCACAACCGCTACGGCGGAATTTTACAAGAGCTTGCACGAATTATCACCTTTCAGTGTCATTAAAGTGGTTGTAACAATGTTTTGACGCCGGAGATCCAACGAGGCAGACAGCGCGCACCAACTTCATTATGTGGTCAACTCATTAAAAGTTAATGCAACAATTTCTGCTCCGCGAGAGTGGCGATGAAAGTGTCGAGAGGAGTGGAATTTATGGCTGAGTGGTTGAAGTCGGTACCATTATCTAATTCACTGAAGTTGTAGGAAATATAGCTTCATGGTACAGTTGCTATTGTAACCTCTATTTACCTTCTAATAGAAATGATGACTGTTTTTGGTCCTGTCATGAACAGGGTCATTAGCCAAGCGCTGATAACTCATGATGACCCATTAGCACCAACAGCACTCAGATACTGATACTGGAAAAAATTTAATAATTGTCTCAATCCAAGTATAACTGGACAACTGAAATGGATGTAAGCCGGTCAATGCTTACTCTGACTAGCATTGGAGTTCGCCCAGATAATATGATTAGACTTTTTCACAGACATGTATATGCATTAATCAGAGTTAAACTAGACAATGCATGACCTGGAACAAAAACATCCAAGACAGTTACAGAATCAGAATACAATCACAAGCGATAGCGTGCACCTTATATTAATCACCTTATTAAAACGACACACCTCCCCCTAGTGTTAAGGGAGAGGACAAGTTACGGTCAGTAATTTGGTTTTCTCCGTGGCATGTAAACTGGGACCAGGACAGAAGTCTGATTAGATGGTGAAACCAAATTTTGACCATGGCTTGATTTAGCTGTCCATGTAAATGCAGTGACTAACATGTAGGGCTGGGCGATATGGCTTAAAAAAAAATCCCCGATTTTTTCACAAAATATCCGATTAACGATTTAAATCGATTTTTGTATTTTGGTGGCTGTGCGTGAGGTGCTTGGGGTGCTGCTGTCTTTTTCATTCCGCTGCGCGCAACATTTCTCCCATTCGACGGGATGCTTTTGTTTAAGGTGCTGCAGTAAATTTGTCGTACTGCTGCCTTTACTAGCAACAGACTTCATACATACTTTGCAGCGGGGTGTTTTCTGGTCTAAGTCTGACCTCGCGAACGCAAACCAATTCCAAATAACGGATGACACGGTGCCTTTCTTCGGAACAAGTTCTTCCCTGCTTGTCGCCATGTTGTCACTCACTCACTACTATCTCTACTTGGTAAATGCGCGCTCTGTGCGAGGGGAGGGAGGGGCGAGCTCATTATACGGGAGGCCAGAGAGAAGCGTTAGCTGATGTTAAAGAGAGAGCCCTACTAACATGTCTGCTGGTCATGGCAGTGCTAGAAGGTTTTCTTTTTTTTTTTGCCACAGCGGGCTTGTCAGATGTGTTTAACGTCAGCGACAGACAGATGTCGTCATTGTAGACAGGTGTTGGAGCACAGCTAGTGTTTTCCTAACATTTCAACTTCTAAAAATGAAATCTCGTGTATTTCTATTGGCTTGGAAGTGTAAATGTAACCTTTTTCTTACCCAACCTGGAAACTGAATTGCTGTTTTTTTGTTTTTTTTTTTAACATGCCAGCGTCAAATAGAAAGATTGAAGGGAAATTCACCCATTCCTGACAAGGCTGTTGCCTGATCAACTTTATTGAGTCAACAGTATTGACTTTAGCTCCTGTTCACACGTCGCCCTGACATGGCAATTTTCCACAAGGTTTCAGGGTGAAGCTAAATGTTTGAAGGGGATGTCTGTCACTCCTGTCCTGTATTTTCTGCCTGACTGTCTCTCTTCAGGGTTTTTTTTCCCCCTTTTCTTCTCATTTGTCCTCCTCTGTCCATCTCACTGAAAGCGAAAGAGTATTGTTAGCTGGTGAGTAGCTTCACATTAACTCACTTATCATACGGAGTTTTATCTTCTAGAATCATCACGGTTAGTGAACACTGAATTAACTGAGTGAGTTGGGAATCCATCAAACCTGCTGTTTTCCACATTGGATCACTATTTTTTACTAGCTACTGCAGTAGCAGGATTCGCTGGAGTATTTCTTTATCTCCAAGACAGAAGAAGTGTTGTCGCCTGTACTTTCTACGGACCCCAAACTCGCCAAATGAGAAATGAAACGAACAAGGCAGTTCAATTCTCATTCATTTAGTTTCATGCCAGTTGTCTGATGGGTGGAGGTCGTTACTCCGACTGGTAACTTACTGCCTCTGCCAAGTTTTTGGTTCCATGTTAGGGGAGGGAGAGCTTTGCTGATCGTTTCTGTTGCAGGCCGGCCTGACGCTATTTACACTGACTTCAAAGCTTGGTAAAACACACAGATTTTATGTTAATTAAAGTTTTATTGAAATGGCTAATCCTCCGGCGGTTTAATGTGATTATCACCATAACCGGTAACTCTTACATCACTGGAAATAGTGTCTTCTTTGTATGTTTTAATGTTTGAAATAAATAATAACAATAATTTTCCAAATACTAAGGCTACTATTAGATTTCTTGTTTTGTCCTAACATCTGTTCAAAACCCAAAAATGTTCAGGTCATACAAAACAAAGCATAAAACAGATGTTTCTGCTAGTTGCTAGTGAATAACACAACGAATTACATTTTTTGTAGTCTCTTTTTAAAAGCGATTAATTGTTGCCTGTATGAAAGTGAATTAAATAGTTTGACTGTTAGTTAACTTAGCATTTCATCTTGGGCTTTTGGAAGTTCTAACCAATTATTCTAGAAAATAACTTAATTGATAAATTATTTATCATGACTTGGACATCCCTTTCCTTATCTCTTTTGTTAGTCTCCTAAGGGCTCGGGCAGTATGAAAACACACATGCATGTCTGTACCGCAGCCGCAGAATCCAGCCGTGGAGATCTGGTTACGTCGCGCTCACCGCAGCCCTGCTTGAGTTTCTGATACAGCCACTGAGTTAGTATTTGTGGAGTACCACTCCAGCAGATAGCTGGCCTCCTACTCCCGCTCTCTCCCTTTCTCTCACCCCATCTGCATCTCTCTTAACTTGCGTCGGCGTGTGCTGATGAGTGGTGAACTGTGTGTGTGTGTGTGTGTACGTGTGAGTGTGCGTGCGCACGCTTGTGTCGGAGGAGCCGTGGGAGCTCCATTTGTTGTGTAAATGCGAGCCGCTAATTGACTGCCGGGCACGCAGCCTCTCCTTCAGCGGCTGAACCCTGCCCTCCTCCGGGTCCCGGGGATCCTGCCAGGGGAGTGTTTCCCCCCCCCCGCGCACACACAGACACACGCGCCCACAGCACCCTCCCTCATTCTCCTCTTTCTGTGTCGGAGCAGCCCTGGCGCTGGGCCAGGGCGAGGACGGGCACAAAGCAGGCGTCTCTGTCTTCTGTCTGTCCGTCTCTCTGCGGCGAGCAGCGTTCATGTGTCATAACACGCTGTGAGCCGTGACACTCTTTTCATACATTTTCCCATCTCAAAAAACAACGAGTTCTGTCTTTCTTGCGCGAATATTAAAATGCTCATCTTCTTGAAAAAAGGAGAGAGAGAACCACTGTAAAATCCTTATGATTCAGTACACTAACCGGTATTAATTTGACCCTCTCACACGGTAGGAGTAACCAGACCTGTGCCAGCTCAGATCTTGGCAGGCTTGGTTATAAATGATGCCCTTTGACCTTTCCACTGAGTGCTTTTATCACTTAACACATAAAATGCCTCTTTTTAATTATGAGAGTAAAAAGGCAGGGTTCCTTTCAATGAAATGTTGGTTTCCTTCACAGAAAGAAGTTACATGGCATCATGATTTGGTAATACTAGTACAAGTATTAGCTTTTTATGCCTTATTGATAAAACCTGATATAGGATTTGAACCGGTGCGGCCTGCTTTGAGTGGGTATGAAGCTGCCCACTGGCTCCCAATGACTAGTTGATACTAACAAGTCTGTGTTGATGGATAGCAGTACTTTTTTATGTGCAGGATAATATGGAGTAAAGCCCAAAAAAAACTTAACTATACTTAGAATGAACAATATTCAACCTATAGTGTGTATATTGAAGTATTGTCCCCTCACTATAGAACTATTGCATGGACTGCACAAACAATTATTCTGGTTCCATCTCTTATAGGACACAGGATTTTTTCATGGGTTAAGGTGCATATTGAAAAGGGTCTTGTCTTTGCCAGGAAATATAACATCAATATAAGACTTTAGCAGTTGATCACTTATGGCTGGTGTGTGTGACGAGATGTGTGCTGAAACAAAGACAGCAGGCCACATTGCTCAGAGGGACCCGGAGGTTAGCAACTGTGTTTTCGGTTATCAAGGAGACTCGAGGTAATAACAGTATTGCAATCACAACGACAATACATGGCCCGGATCACATGCTCGCACGCACACACGCGCAGAGGATCAGACCTTCCACACTCCGGTTTTCCCAGGTCAGTCCATTGTTCAGCAGAGGTAAACATCAGGGAGCGCAGGGAGAGGAAGAGACAAACAATAAACTGACAGACTCCCTCGAAACACTGTGTTTAGACTGCAAACACAAAGGAGCAAGTGTGTGTTTGTGTATATCCAGCGGCACAGTAAACTGCAATTCTGAGAAAGAGAAAAGGCGTCCGCAGGACCTGACGCCAAAAGATGGCGACTCTCTGACTTCTAGCCATTAGCCTTCCCACAGTACCAAGCATCCAAATATCATTCCATTTCTGGTTCAGGAATGCAGAGAATGCGGTGCATAGGCAGCGATAACACAAGTCGGACCAAGCCACATTTAAATCCTCCGTCATGTGCTGCTTGTTTGAAGTTATATTCACAGCGTACCTTCGCCGTGTTCCAAGGTACGAGCACGGGAAGGCCGCTTGACTTTCAAAACTGGTCAACACTTAAATGTGAAGGACTATTATTTTTAGGCGCTCGATTCCTGCTAATGAGACACAAAGAGACAAAAGCAAGGATTTAACATCAAGCCTGCCACTTATGCTCCAGAGACAAACAACAATAGGATTAGCTGACACGCTAAATAACTAGGGTCTGGGCCAAGCCTCTTACACTGTCACAAGGCCCCTTTTTAATGTTTCTTACTTGGTCACCTGTTCTTTCCATTTAATAAACTGCCTAGAAACAAAAGGTACACATCCAATTCACAGAAATATGTATCTTAAGAAAAAGGACCTAATTTTTTGATAGACGTGAATGGAAAATGATTTTAAGAAATGGGATTATTATTCTTATTACATTTATTTTTTTCCCCTTCAGGTTACACACTGAAAAGTTTCCGTTAAAGCGGCGCTGAGGATCCCTTGGGTGTGGTGACTGTCTCCTGTCTTGTTTGTTTTTTGCATTTCACAGTCGTTAATTCCCGGAGTTGCCCAACAAGTTTGATTCACCACAGTTTCTCCTAGAACTAGAACGTTTAGTATCCATGTGTGCGAACATAGAGCGAGATGGACAGAAAAAGATTGATCCCGAGTATCAGCGTTGAGCATGTGTTTATCAGCCGCTCACCATTAAAAGCAAATGTATTTCCTGTTTTGATCCCGGCAGTAATCCCTGCCCGTGCTTCGCAAACACATTCACTGCCAATAAAGCTTATTGAATCATATTGATTGTGTGCGGAAGCCGGGAGGAAAGAGGGAGCGACAGAAAATGACAGGGCTGCAGGAAACCAGAGCGATGGCATGAGAAGCAGAAATGAGGAAGTGACGGGAGCCGGAACGGTCGGAGCGAATGCCACATAACCACAACGTCCCTGGTTCAACTGCACCATGGGATCTTTGTTGCATATCACACCCCAGAACTTCTCCAGTCTCTGTATGCTTCTCTACTGTCAGCTTTCCATTCAGGGAGGGGGAAAAAAGGCTCACAAACATTTCTTAAGAGAATAAAAGTGAAGTGAAATCGAAACAAAGAACAGGGAGGAGAAGGAAGAGAGAGGGAACAAAAGAGAGAAAGTAACGAGGCTGGGAAAGAGCAAAACGCTCCTGCCCCCCCCGCTAGCTGCACCAGCCAGACAGGGACTGTTGAATCTGAGTCAGCAAGACTTGAACTGGGGCCTTAGCCTACAGCCCCGGGGCCACTAGTAAAACACTCACACGCACACACACTCTCTCTCTCTCCACACACCAACACACACGGTGTCAGACCTGTTGCCCTATTCTCCTCAGCCCTCCAGCTCCAGCCCTAACTATAGCTGCTCAGCCAACCACTCTTAATTAGTAGCTGCTGCTGCCGTCTGCCCTGCCCCGGCGCCACTGTGGTAAAGCCCCGGCCCCGTGTCTGTGAATGATATGTGGAATTTCAGTTTGTGTTTACTCTGTGCATCAGCTGCACTGTTGCATCTCTAGTCTTTGCGAGTATTCGTGCACGCTTGTGTTCCCTGTGCATTGGAGCTAGAGATGTTTCTTTGCACAGATGCTGTGTGTAGATTTTTCAGGTGGAGCAGAATAAAAAGAAAACGCAGTGGTTTAGTGTGTTGCATTGTCACACCACATGCTCCATCTCTCCTTTCAAACCCTTCTTATCTATTGCTCGGTGCTGCATGAGAGGAGCTGGTGTCTTTAAGTTGCGATCGCATAGGGAATAGGAAATGCTTTTCTTATTGCCACTTCTTGAGGATCGCATTGAGTTAATGCATGAGAGCAGATGTATTTCGAAAAGGCTAAAGAGACTCAAAAGACTGCGAGTGGAAATCTATATGCCCCCCATTTCCAATTTTGGGAGCACTTCAGTAATGGTTATACTGTTGACTTCACAGTTTGTCGAGATGGGAGCAGGATCCTGTTTTACTGTTGTTCTTATTGAGGTTTTCCTCTCCAGGGAGCCGAGTGTGCATATGTTCTGTGTGCACGTTTATGCATTTCCAGCTCGAATAGTTGGCCGTGCGTCTCCGACCACAGGAGACAAAGCCACTGCTGCGCACACCGCGCTTGTGTTCAAACTCCATATATCTTCCCCCTCCTCCCCCCTGCTTCTCCTGTCACATTTCATGTTGCGAGGCGGCATTGAGGGCCTCGTCCAAGCTGTGGATCAGACTTGACACATTTCTCCCTGAAGACTGGCCACAACCCGGCATAGTGACCCAAATCAGCGGCGTCCCGGGGCTGGATGTAGGCCACGCCGAGGCGCGCTGGCCAACCAGGCACCTCCAGCATCGCTCGTCGCTGTCCCGTTCACACACAACTGAAGCCGTCCCTACGTTGATGGATGACTCAGAAATGCGTTGTGAAGTGAGATATTCGGTGTGTGCGCAGCCCAGTAGCTTGTAAAATAAATGTTCAGAGAGCGCTGCTGCAGCTCAGGCTTTCCAGGATTTATCTTATTTGACATAAGAGCTGTTGGAGTTTTTTTTTTTTTTCTTTGGTGGTGGTCAAAGCTTTTGTGGTCACCTTACATAATGTCGACCCCTTTTTACTCAGGATCTACTCCTCTGTCTTTATTGAATCAGCTTACGGAGGAGCTTCATATTCTGCTAGGCTTGCTAAGCTCTACAATATCTCTTCTTCAGTGGCAGACTGACGCGTGTGACCACCCAAAAGACCGACAGCAGGCCTTAGTAACCGTATAGCTCCCCAAATCATAAAGTTTTCTTTTTCCCCACCCTCTCTCTGCAGGAATCAATGACCACTTCCACGAAGACATTTGCATTGCGTTCTGTTGGGCTCGGCAGGTGAGGGAATAGGGAATAATGTTTCCCTTTTATTATTTCTTCCCCGAGCACGAGTCGTCGTGCCTTTCCAGTAAGAGTTTCATTTGTATTTAAGATGCTAATGTAGCCTTTCGGGGTGAGCAGAAACGCGCGCGCTTTGTTTTGTCCCGGTTATTCATTAGGTTTTAATAATTGCTGCCTCGCGCCTCATACAAACGCTGCCAGGAGAAATGGATTCACTCCGTTCTCTCCCCGGAAAAGGTCAAGGCGCCTCCCAGACACACGCACGTTCACAACTCATGCATCTTCTCGGGAAAATATGCTTTCTCTTAGACGATTGAGCTGAAACCCCGCTGTGTGTGTGTGTATCTGTGTGTCTGTGTGTGTGTGTGCGCGTTTTGCTACCGAGTTTGAGGCAGCTGTTTAAATTCAAATGAGGCTTGAGACTTGAGTATTGAGAGAGAGAGAGAGAGAGAGAAGCAGAGATCTTCTGAGGACATCTGTCCCTGCGTGGGCACTGCAGGTAGAGGTTGTTCGCACGACTCCGGCGACACATACTTGTTGTCTTGTCGTGTGAGTCTTAACCTTTCCCCTTCCCTCCCCGCCAAATCGCATACGTTTTAACAAGCCAGAGCAGATCATACGAGCCGTCCTTCAGCACATCAAGGGAAGGGTCAGCCGACCTGCGGAGGAAAGTGGATTGCAGCGCGGCGATGGAGACCGGCTTAGTGCCGAATCCCATTATCAAACAGCGTTTGTCAAATAATAGGTCAAGGCCCACTTGTACCAACGACATATTAGGTTGTGGTTTAATTCCAGGGCTTTGTACAACTGATTTTTCTCAGTGCAAAGTGATTTGCTGGAGAACAAAAGGTCGCTTGTATTAATCCCTCAGACTCAAGGCAAAGCTTGATCTTGATATTTAGAAAGGCTGCAAACACATGGCAAGATGTACCCTGCTGTTTACTTTGCCAGATATTAAGCACCACGGTGCTTACTATTATATGCATTGTGTCTTTTCTGACGTTAACAGGCTGCTTTTGCTTTCTACAATATAAAACACTTCAATATTACTACCCAGTTTGTTTTTTATGTTTATGAATTGCCCGCGTGTCACCGCGGCGCGTATATCTCAACACTTCTCACATCATTACAAACCCCATCAACATCGCTTTGAAGCCGAGAGACCTAGCGCACATAAACATCCAAACTATGTGCGATAATAGCACTTCAATAACGCCTCGGCCATATTTTCAATCTGCTTTGAAAGTGGCTGAGTGGCTGGAATAAGCAGGAGATTGGCGAGCTGTGATTGGCAGTGGGTCCCTGGAGGACCATGGAACATGGCAGGTCATTTGCCTGCCCCGTATCCAGGGTGTGTGTGTGTGTATATATATATTTCCAATACAGCGAAGTGGCCACTGGCTGAGAATGCAGAGGAGGGGGCGGAAACCCAGAAGGAGCAAGGCGCTTATTCAGCAGGCTGGAATGCAATAGAAAACACAGGGGTGACATAATCACATGAGGGAAATAACATTTAAACAAGTTTTTAAAGCCACGGGGAGCGAAATATTTCTTATTTTCCCAACGACTGCCTCCCCCAGCGATGCTGTGTCCGTCATGCACAGCGATATTCACACCTGGGACTAAAGATCATTTATTTTTTACGCAGGTACGCTCCATGTGGGGCTTTGTATAGAGAATTCTCTCCTCCGTGTGAGCTCTACTGTCAGAGAGTTGAGGCCTGTCACAGCCAGTGTTGTCCTATACAGCAACCTGAGACTCTTCATATCCAGCTCAGTGTTATGTTGAGCAGGACGCTGACATTCTTGGTCCCTCTTCTCTCCCGTCTTCTCTCCTCTCCTCCCCTCGTTGTCTCTGGAATTCCTCTCACTCACCACTCTTCCTCTCATCTACCCCCGCTCCCACCAGCCTCTCCTTATCTCCCTTCCTCTGTGCTCACATTTCTGTCTTTCTAACGTGTCTCTTTGCTCTTTGTTTTTTTCCTCTCACTCCCTCACGTCGCATGCTCAAACCTCCTCCCTGAGGTTCTACCTCGTTCTGGGCTCTGTTGCTTGTAATGATACGGACTCTTCCGAACAAAGTTCTGCTATTCCAGTCATCTTCCCGTTTCTTTTCGCCTACCTCTGCCCCTTTGCCACATTTAGATGCAAGGAAGTCAAAAGTAAACTTAGACTTACACAAAAACCGTCGGACACCCACAGAACACACACACACACACACACACACACACACACACACACTCACACATCCTGTTTACAGCAGTGCCAGCATTATTAATCACGGCGTCTGCCAAGTTGAACGACAGCCACCGTAATATGAGCGAATGAGCGTGTGCGGTAGGTTGCTGTGTGTGTGTGTGTGTGTGTGTGTGTGTGTGTGTGTGTGTGTGTGTGTGTGTGTGTGTGTGTGTGTGTGTGTGTGTGTGTGTGTGTGTGTGTGTGTGTGTGTGTGTGTGTGTGTGTGTGTGTGTTTTGTCTTCAGCTGCTCCCTCCCCCGAGTCAGTCTGACTCACAATGGCCCGTGTTACCCGTCCTCCTGAACCGACCAGTAGGCCCGGCCCTTCCCTTCTGGGATCGCTCCAAGAACAGCCAGGCGCCTCCCAAATGGCTCCGATGCTCTGATCATCAAATGGACTTGCTGGACTAAAGACTGGAATTTTACTCAGACTTCAATGTGGACACTTTTAGGCCTAAAACTCTACAGTTTAGGTAGAAAGGTCGATAGACTTCCACTTAGGTTCATCAATGGATGGAGACAAATATCTGTTATACTTATAGGAAAGGGTTATTCATTTTTTCTCCTCACATTCATATAAAATAAATACTAGAATGATACAATAAATACATATTATATATTTATTAGAAATGAATGTTTGGACAATAAGTCATCAATACATACTAGTATGTAATTTCAATGAACATTTACTAACTTCATAGATGTTCGTCATATTAGGTTTTGGCTGATGAATGATGCAATTGTCCATCATCTACCATGATTCAATGAGCTTTTAGTATGCCTAAAGGTCACAAGTGTACTTCTAATCTCCAGTCATCCCATCAGTCACAGGGGAGAACAGGTGAAGAAGCAAAAACGGGAAAAATGTAGTAGTGTTTTAATTTTTTCGTTTTTATTTTTTAACATAATTTAGGTACACTGGTTTCATATCAGCTCAATGTGAGAGTTTTTAGTCTCAAGCTGCCCTATCCACCAGGCGTATGTGTGGACATCATCACAATATATTACTTTTTAAAACATTTAAGATTATGAAAAATGTTTTTTCTTCAGTAAGATTCATTTGTAACAATAAAAAATGTACATTCTCAAGACTTGGATATTTTTGATTGGTGAATTAGATTCCATGTGGAAATAATAATTGAAAAAGATGTATTAAGGCTGTTTTTGGTTATCAGTCTTATTTTAAACTACCATCAGACATCCAATTAAGGTCCATGTAAAGATAACGGCTTGAATATTGGAGCGCTGCATTAAAACTCTTTATAAAAAAAGTGGTATACTTGTGAAAGTAGTAGCGTATTGTTTTGAAGTACTTGGTCTAAGTTGAAGTGGTTTTATGTGACATGCACTCGGTTGCTGAGGGAGGGGGGAGAAGTTTCCCTTTTAGCTAAACATGCACAGACTGTTCTCCTCTTATCTCCCTCCATTCCTCCTGGTTCCGCCTCGCTGCATATCTGAAAAGGTATCATTGACTCTCCTCATCTCGCCCCTCTATTGCTCTCTTTTTCCATCACCTTTTTCCATCTTTCTCTCCCATGTTCTCCTCAGCTCCCTCCTGATTATTAGAGCTTTTTTCACACAAACACCCCCTTCTTCTGTCTCTATAGTTTTTCATTCTCTCTTCCAGTCTGTATCTAATTCAGATTTTAAAGTCAGTACACATTAAATGGTGCATATAAGTAGTCTCTTTTTTTGTTGTTGTTGTTGTAAAAAGTGAGCGATGGGGGGGAAAAAAAGTGAAACCACAGAGGTGCAGTTTGTGCCTTAGTTAATAGTACCGTAACTGCTGATTTTTAATGAGGCATTAGTCACACACACACACACACACACACATGTACACACGCCACCCCCTCCCCCCCCTGTCTGTATATCCTGGTCTCTATAGAGAGGCGGTGATGCATGCGCTTCACCAGGAATACACTGACGATCCGGGACAGGATGGGAAATCTTCCGCACTTACGAGCTCCCTTTTCCCTTTTTCCTCATGAAAACCCATTCATCCACACGTTCACACACACGCAGCTTGAATACTCACCGGCTTAAACGGAGCTCATGAGCTAAAAAAAACAAAACAAAACCGGTCGGGCTAGATGAGCTCCCTTTGTTTTCAGCTCCACAACAGCACAACTGAGGATAATTTGCATTGGCCTCACATGACTCGGATGTAACGAATGCTGCCGCCCCGCTGAGTTTCTGGACATCACGCCGGCTTTGTTGGCCACTCTGTCGCGGGTCTTCCCGCTCGTGATAATTTCAACCATGTGTGTGTGTGTGTGTTTTTTTTTTTTTTTTTTTGGGTGGCTCTATGCTATTTCTAGGCTTCAGAATGAATATGCAGTGATCTCATTTAATCTTATTTCAGAATAAGATGCTAGAACTGCAGTCTATGCCCTTTTTTTCAGCATTCACAGCATCAACACACTGATGGTTTTACTGTTGAGGGGGTTGAATCCGCACCGCCACCTCCCCCCTGCCCTTTCACCCCCCCAGGCCCAGACATTTGCATTACCCCTGAAGTCTTGTGACCCATCTAAGGACATAAATTGGGCTAAACACCATGTGACACAAGCCACACGCCTGTCTTGAGGCATTTAGAGCTTCGGTTGAAGCCATGCGGTCATAGCCAATGATACGGTTAGTAATGCTGCTCAACAGCACACATCCGGAAACAGTATGCGCCATAATGGACAATGATGGATAAGGATGCTGTCCCCAGATACGTTGCGTGTACTGTGTGCATATAAATGCGTTTGCTTGCGTATTGTCTTTCCAATAAAGCGAGACGTTTATTTGAATAAACTGGTGACGTAATGATTCGGACGAGAAGAGGGACGGCAGATGGTCAGCCGTCTGTTTTAATAAACCTAATAAGTGGAGACAGTATCAAGTGCACCAGAAGAATTCACAGCTGAGGAGATATGAGCTTGATTAGGGCTTGGACTCGTGTCAAGTCTTTGAAGAGCTCGGGTCAGATATTGGTCTCTTTATGATCTAATCTCAGCAGGGAAATCAGAAAGAATCCTGGTTCAGATTGCAGGGCTCTGGACTAACTTTTTACCATTGACCCGGAAACGTCCTGTCGTGAACGCAAAGCATCCCAAAATGATTCATGACATTATAATAATCACTATTATTCATTGATCTATCTTAAACACTAGACGGTACAGTACTTGATGATACCCATTTCTCACTCTTCACTTTTAAGTAAAACAATTTCTTTTACAGCATTTTTACTGCACGATATAAATATTAATAATTTTATTAAAGGAAACAGATTCAAGACATTCCCAGTCAGTGGAAGGGTCACAATAAAGGAAGAGAGTTTTCCTGTTGTCCCCAGATCATTAAATCCGCCCCCGTTGATGTACGAGTTATTTTCTTTAAAGAGATTCTGCTTTCGGTAATTGTAGCCTACAAGTTTCCATCTTGAACTGTGCCTGTGCAATACAGTTTCGTATTTATGTGCTACATATGCTGCCTGCCGCTGTCCCATTTCTCTTCCTGATAATCAGTGTAGTCTGGATAGCTTGTAGCATACAGATTAACTGCACCAATTTCTCCAAAAATCGCTCGGACAATTGAAAATCCTAATTGTTATTAGCCTTGTATATTAATCTCTGTGGGTAGTTTGCTTCGTTGTGAGTAAATAATTTGTGCCTGATGATGGGAAAAAAAATGAAGCAGTAGACTGCAGCTCTGCTCCCTATGTTCACATTTTAGGCAATGTAATTAATATTTTCCTCATTAATGTATTGTTTCACCACCCACGAGGCATGACCCATCCACTGTTAATCAGAATGTTAATTTTCAGGACCCAACCCACCTGATCTGAGGATGTAACTGAAGTCTGCCTGTCTGCATCACTGCTGTCCATGTACAACCTATGCGTAATAAGAGTTTATAGACAACTATAATTTATTGACAAATGGGTGCAGTTTATGACTGAGGGGATGTTTGATTTCAGGTCTCGGGCTGTTGTAGTAACTACAGTAACGGAATTAGAAGACACGCTCTGTTGTAATTCAGCATTGTCATTCTCCTAGTTTAAAGTGAATAAGGAATACATTTCAAAAAATGATATAAAATAAATCATCCTTTTGTCACAGAGGCGTCCTGGGAAAGATCTGTTAGTCCCAAACAGATTTTCTATTGTCACCGGGATGACAGGATGCCATTAGTATCGAGCCCTATAGTATTTATCTAGAGATGCGTGTTTCATCACATTCTTCCTGCTGTCACAAACAGGAATGCTGCGTTTGAAAAAGCAGACAACAGATGGTACAGGATTTTTTTTTTCCAGATTCCTTTAATGCTCAATGTGTTTTTTCAATCTAGAATATTGAGTGTTAATATCAGCAGCTTGATCTTTATGTGGCAAGGTGATCACTCACTTGATGCTGAAATGCTGCAGCACGGTCCACATCAGCTCCCTTTGGGAACGTCCGAGTTCGAAAAGTTGAAGCTAGCTTACTGGTACTTACTGGCTACTTTTATGACGCCATTAAAACAAAAGGAGACAGTGATTCCGTCTTTAATGCCTTCCTCCTTGAAGCGACCCGACCATCACCCGCATCGCGCTCGAATCCTCAGAGAGGATTTATAATGACGTGCACTTGTTTCTACAACAATCACCGCTGTCTGGCAGGATTTTTACGGAGCAGTGTGGCAGAAGCCCGCTCTGGAACCCTGAATGTCTGGGGCTAATCAACTCGTAAATGGTAGGTTTTTAAAGGGAGAAGGTTTAGGGAGGGAGTTGTAGTCGAGGACAGTGGAATTTGATAATAAGCTGTTTGGGGCAGAATGGACTGCATTCCATTACTCTGAACTCATCAGGGAAATTATAGGCAAAGTTAAGGAAGCATACATTACTACTCTAACATAAAGAGCTCACCTACTTTTTTTAATGTCACTCCATTGCACTTTAAAGTTACTATTATTTTTTAAGCGTGACCATGAGATATTTCTACTTACAGTAAACTCAATCAACCGACTGAACCTGGCCCATGGTGTCCTGACACTAACACCTGTACCGGCAGCCCGACGCGCTCCAACCACATCATGATTAATGGTGTGACTAGCTTGTTCGAAAAACCACAAGGTTGTTTGTGGTTGACCTTCATTATGACTGGCATCGCTCCGTGTTGACTCTAGGCAGGGGGTGGCATGTAGGTACACGCTGGGCTTGTGCTCGGCAGCAACAACATAGCTCCTCACCGTTCACGCTCACGGGGGCAGTTTCACTAACACATGTATGCAGGTGCAGCTTTGTGTCACGGACCAAGTGGCGTTGTGTGTTGCTATTCTGCCAATTGAAGTCTCCGTCTGAAAAAAGGAAGGGAGTGGGTGCTCAGTTTTTATTCGGTGTCGCAGCGCCACACAATGCTCCATGTGTTGGAAACATTGGTGTCCATTGTCCAACGCTAACATTTACATCGCATGTAGAGTTAAATGTTTTTTTTTGGCTTTAGCCTATCCTCATCACCTCCTATGCCCATTTTTTTTTCTCTTCTTAAAACCTTCTCAAACACAGGAAGCATTAGCTTTCTAATACAGACAATAGAGTACAGGCTCAGTGTTTATTCCTCTCTGAGCCAGTGGTGAAATGTTGAACTAGCTGCGCGATTAATGCTTTACTTTGTGTCTCATATCAGGCGAACTCTGGCCTTGACCTACATATCGCCTACCTCTCCCACTTTCTCACACACACACACACACACACACACACACACACACACACACACACACACACACACACACCCACACAGACAGACACACATAGGATTTGTCATGGAAAGAAAGACCCAGTCGAGAGATTAAGAGGAAACCACTAATCTGACGGTGCCTGCATGTGTTTGTGTGTCTGTGTGCTCCTCTTTTTTTGAAACATGGGCAGGTTTAATGCGATTGCTGGTTCAACGCTGTTTCAGCAGCCTTTGTTTTTCCAGGAGTTTTAGCCCTACGAAGAAGAAGAAAGAAGCGGGGAGGAGCAGATGTTAGTAAGTTAAGTTAGTAAGTTGTGATCAACAGAAATTTGTTGTAGCGCAGTTTGTAATTTATTTGGGTTCCTGCATGGCCACGAGTCATAAAAGGTAGAGAACATGACGGAGTAAAATACGGGGAGATGCGAGTCATTTGGCCGAACTGGGAGAAGGGAATGAGATGACGACGCACAGGCCAGAGGACATGAAGATGGAACACATCTGTCTGCGCTCCGTGTGTTATTGTAATGACAACAGCAGCCCTGTGTATGCTCACCAGTTCACCTGTCACATACATTACCTCTCTCTCATACACACGCACACACGCACACACACATACACACACACAAACTTACTCGTGAAGTGCAATGAATTCCTTCACACAATAGGCAATGACCTCTTGCTCCTTCTCTCTTATATTTGGCAAGTTCGGGCAGAGCAGGGACAACTGTGCACTGTTGTTTCAGGCATGTATGCACACATTTACATGAACAACTGCTACACACACACACACACCACCTTATACTTTATATATCCCTGTGTCCTGAGTAACGACTGTTGGCGTGTAATCCCGTTTGCCTGAAACGTGTGTGCTTGTTCATTGAAAAGAGTGATTTGTCTGATGCAGTGCCCACTGTCTTAGAGTGGCAGCTGACACACACACACACACACACACACGCGTCTGTTATTCACTCAGGGAAGCAGTAGTCCTTGTACTTAATGCCGCTCCAGCCCGTGAGTGAGTAGATCGTCAGGCGGTTTCTACCCTCGTCCTTGTGCAGGCCGCTGATTTAAGCCCGGGGAGCAAACAGAGGAGGACACTGGAATAAGTGACATCAGTGTGTGTATCAGATTAATACTGATTAATGAACAGGCTAACAAAAAAAACTGTAATGTAAAGCCTTTGTGTCCTTTTTTCCATGTGTATTAAGTGTTTTATGATTCTTTGGCTCGTGATGCTCACTCTGAAAGCAATTTTTTTGCGATCTTCGAACTACATTACTCCATGTAACAGAGCTTATAAAGCAACTGCTGTAAAAACTTTTATTCTTTGGGTAGTGTACTTTAATTCATTGTTGTGAATAAATGAAGGACAATGTTTGAGGTTGTTGTTGTCGTTTCAAATCTGTAGCTTTCCCCGAACGTGGAGGGAAGCTGAGAGACGAGTCTAGAGGAGGCTTTATCGCTCCAGCCAGGTCGAAGGCTTCAGAGTCAGCCAGCCAGGTGCTCTAAAGACAGGGGGCTCAATTTGTTCCAGCGTCTTGACTTCCTCTCTGATGCACACACACACACACACTCATGCACACGCACACGCATACGCTACCTTTGTACTCTGGAAGAAGGCATTTGTTTTGGCAGGCCACCTGCCACACAGAGAGTGAGAAAGGGCACCGGCGCTTGTCCTCCACTAAACTGATTTACGTTGGCACTAAAACAGAACTCGTAAGGACTTTTTATACGCCCCCAAGACTTGCCAGTCAGCTTTTTCCCCTTTAGCCAAGGCAGGAAGGAAATGATACAAGATACCGCAATATATAATTCTGCTTTATCGTCCAACCTCTTGGAAATTGGTCTTACCTCCTCTGAAATATGTCTTGGCTCACCAGATGACTTGAATACAGTAAAGGGACAGTTGTTTTTTTTTTTTTTTTACCCTAGCTCATATTTCAGATGTTCTTTCTCGGGCTGTGATGATAGCTGTAATGCGGTTGCCAAATTAACCATGAGCTCACTGCCGTCGTTGCCACAATTTAATTAAAAAAAAAAAACGCCAAACACAACCAGATGGAGATACGTCGGAGGATCTGCGTGGCCTCGGTTTTCTCTGGGCCTCAGGCCAAAAGACCTCGGCATCGGCTGCATGGACGCCAGGCGGAAGCCAGCACCCAGGCTAAGTTAAAGGCAAATCCAAGGTGACCAGCTCCACCGTCAATCCTCCTTGCCAATATCTGCTTCATTATGAACTAATTAAGACTGATTCTGACTTGCCAGGGAGAAATATACAATGACCTTATTTCTGACGCCGTCCAGCCAACCAGGCTCACCGCTCTCCAGTTGGACGGCTTTACCCAGTAGGACTCTAGGCGCTGACCCGTGTGTTTGTATTATCAGAGTCTGATGTACGTACATGTTGACTACCTAACAATAGTGGGAATATTTTGCTTTTTTGATAACATTATAAGGAAGTTATTGCAATAATATTGACATTCTCTGATAATCCTCAGGAGACCATGATTTCACTATTGCAGTGTTCAAAATGCAGCGTTGGAACTTCTCCAGATTTACTTTGGTGTGAATTGGTGCCCCCCCCCCTTTTTTTCCCCAGCCCTCTCAGCCATTAAGATTGACTTGCGTGCCCCTAACTGGGACATATGTCAGGCTGGTCGGACTAACCAGGCTGCAAATTACTTGTCTGCACACCGCCTATACCTGCGGTGTGTGTGTGTGTGTGTGTGTGTGTGTGTGTGTGTGGTTGGGCTTGAGTGTGTGTCACTACTGTGTAATAACTCCAGTCTGACTGCAAGTGTGTCGTCTGTCCAGGGATTGCCCCCCCTCCCCCCATCCCTCCGTCAATCCGTCCCCCCGTCAGTGTGTTGGGGGGGAGGGGGTAATCCATTCTTCCCATATGCAGATAGCTGCAGTGAGATTAGGCAGACCCTAGGAGAGGATTAAGGCTTCAGGGCTAGGCTCCCCTTCTATCTTACCTCCTCTCTAACCATACAACCCCCCCCCTCATTTACCACCGGCTCCTCGCTTCCTGCCGCCTCCCCTTGCTGTTCAATCCCTTTGCCGACCCCCTCTCCCATCTCCCCCTCCTCCCCTGGGCAAATCTCCAATCTCTGGAGTGTTTTGGGCTGTTGAGTGGAGAGGTGTAGGACAGATTAAGATAGAAACCCATTAAATTTTTTTTGTGCTTGTCTGTTTGGATTTGAATGCGGATAATACATTGGCCGACTCTTTGCATTTCTACGTGTTTGTGTGCATATATTGATACCATTTGCACATGTAGTGGGTGTATGAGGGATTGGAGTGTGTCTAACGTGCAGCTTTTAAGTCACATCCTCGATTACGAATAATTGTGCATATGTGAGTATGTGCGTTTCCAAGAACGCGTTCCCGTTCTCTCTCACACATGCACATTTCCCCATCCGCCCCACAATATAATCCTCCCTTTTCTAAACCCACCGGCTCACCTGCTCTCCCCTTTCTCTCCCCCTGTTCCAGATGTGACCCACATGTTGTGTGATGCAGTGCGGAGGGCAGAGATTTGTCCGAGCGCCGCTCCTCTTCTTCCCTCATCATCATCCCTCTCTCGCCACCTTCCTCTCCTCTTTCCCCCCCTCCGGTGGAGAGTGCTGTAATTGATATGCCACTGGCAATAAATCAGCACAGCTCCAGGCCCGAGCGGGCGACCATTATCTGAGCGGACGGGTTCAGCTTGTTTAGGAGAAGAGAGGCTGAGACGAGAGAAGAGTTGATCCTGCTTAGCACACAAGAGTCACCCGCGGCTCATCGCCTCACCAGGCTCCGGAATTTCCTCCCAGCTTACATTATTATTACATTAATACGTTATTATCTTTATTAAGTAGGGACTGTGTACAAAAACATTCATCTCAAAATGATCATTTATGCCAGATTTAGCTATCAGCTAATTTCCATCTGCAGTCCCTGTGTAGGTACAGATGGACACTAAAAACACTAATTTACATCCATCACTTATTACATGTTTCTAACACACTAGCAATTATAACTAGGATGTGCCCATTCATCTCCCATACAATAGTATCTTGTCGGGCTGTTATCTACAAATAGGATGACAATCACCGATTTCAGTGGCAAATATTTATCAGTCAGGTCACATCTTTATTGTACTGGCTGCCTGTTTCTGGTCTGAATATTTTTTTTTCTCCTGAAAATGTATTTTAGAGTTGTGAGTCTTCTTTGGGATTCTGACCTTTTTAAATGAATATACATTCATGTAACATAATGGGTGTCGACTTGTCATCACTTTCTCTTTCAATTAACATTGACATGACTGGTTGCTTTATATTCGTTTTTTCATTGCACTATGAGAAAAATAATGAAAGTCTGTTTTAAGCTCAGCTGGAACATTTGGTCCTTCGCTGCAGAGGTCTACATGGAATCTCTTCTCAAGATTCCAGCCACTGTTAACATAAATAAATAAAATGGAGTAAAAACCAGGAAAGAGACACCTCCCTTCTGAGGCCTTTTTCCCACTGTTACGTCTTCTACAGCCTTTTCAATCCTGCCTTCCCGTCGCTAGTGCCTGTAGCGATGCACTACAGCCCTCTGTCAATTGATAGGGTGTCCTGATATCAAATCCAATCAACTGCCCATCCTCTCTAATGCTTTTCCCCTTATGTGATAACAGCCTCGGTTTGGTGGCTGCCCACTCCCAAAGCCAGAAAAACACTCCGGCCCATAATGATTGACATGTTTTTCCTTGATGGTGCCAGATATGGCTCGCAAACCTCGCTCCAGCTGCTCTTCCACCATTTTCACTTTAGCTCCGGAGGAAATTGAAATTGAAGAGGGTCTGCAGGGATAAGGAGGGAGGGACAAAATGGAGAAATCTGAGACTAAAAAAGTGATTGACTACGTCCTCAACAGTTGGACATGTGTGCCGTGATGGGGGATGGAAGTCAAGGGACTGAAGGCAAAGAATATGTAAGGCCGTTTCCAAAGATGTGTAGTGTGATTCTTTTATCTTATTCCCACTCCTGCTAGCTTTGAAGTTTATATCCTGAAAGAACATAACTATGTATTGTTGAAGTGTGTGATGTGATGTCATCATCTATTACAGGACAGATAACAAGCAGCCGGAGATGCCCAATGCAATTCGCTGTGATTCACACACTCTTACACCAAGCAGCGGCTGGCCTAAATGAAAAGGAATCGCTGTGGGGACAGTCTCTTTTGGTTCTGATTCTCTGTTGTTCTTCATCACACTCTCTCGTTTGCCCGCTCACTCACTCCAGCCTCATTGTATCTTTCCCCCTCACTTGGAAATGACAAAAAGAAAATGAGGCAGACGGCCTCCCCGTGCGCCGCCGCGCTTTAAATTGACATCTGCTGTCGTCGTGCGGGGCAAACGTACCGTTGAGCAAGAAATTTGTTTTTTATGGGCCGGCTTGTCACTTTATTGCGGCTGCTTATGTCGGAGGGGCCGCGATCCGCATCGAGTCGTTTTAATCTGACGGAGTGGAAAGCGGCGGCGTGTCTGGTAACTGCAGCTCAGGCCCTTCTGTCTGCAGTTACCGCACTCAGGCGCCCGGATCCACCAGGCTCCCCCGGTGTTTGATTCAAGCGCAGGTAGAGGCCTGATTAAAATGCAGCGCAAGTGGCGCCTTTTGTTTGGCTCCCGCTGGTCCTTGCTCACCGTTCTGCTCTTTTCTTTCTATATCTTCCCGCCCATGCTTCCCTCAGCACCTTACATTCTCTCTCTTATTTTTTTGCACCGCTCTCCTCTCTCTCTCACCTGGCTCCTTCTTTCAGTCTCTTATATTTGTCTTTTGCCAGCCTCTCATTTGTGGACCTCTCCCTGAACCTGGCTGGCTTTGTCTCAGCTGAGCAATGGTTTGCTATTCCACAAACAACGCCACTACCATCTCTCTTCTCCCCTGCCCACCCTCTCTCTCTCTCTCCCTCACTTTCTCTTGCACGTAATTTGCAATAGCAGTGACTAATTGATGTGCAATTCAATGACTCCTTATGCAGAGGTGTTTTTTTTCCAATACTTGCAGAAGTGCATTTGTTTCCCCTTCAGTGTCTACTCACAGATACCGGCCTTGTGGCTGAAACATGAGAGACACACATTATGAAACCCACTCATTCATCCCTGTGAGCCAGGTAAACTGACCACACTCCTTGACTTGGTGCTTGGTGATTGAGCTGCAGATAGCCTTCCTCCTGAATGGCTCAAAAGAAGGGGAGCAGGAGGTAGAAATCAAGATAAGGAGATAAAGAAAGGGGGGGAAATGCACATTCCTGTTTGCCTCCCTCTTCTCTCCTTTTGATTTTCCCCTATCTCGTGTTTTTGCCCCCCCCCCCTCGCTTCTCCATAGCGTCTCTCATTTTTCCTGATTCGGTGTGGTCATAAAACATCCTTTGCGCAGACACTTTGATAGTCAAGGTGAAATTGAAGCTCCGGGTCCCCGGGAGTGTTGCGTCCTCTTTTGCATAATCAGCATTTACAGGAGAACTAATGTCCCAGTATTGCGTGAACATGATTGGCCTGTCAAATAGTAGTGCACGCCACAAACTCGCCATGTTTTGTAGTTGTTGATGCCCCAAAGGAGCCAAACACTCGCCGTCTTGACTCCTCCTCTTCTCCTTCTCCCTGTCCTTTACCTGTAAACCTTCCATCCTATAAATTACCTTCAATTCCCTTCAATCCCTCTCGTTTCTCTGCTGCACCTCAGATTTTCTGCACATAACAGCTCTGGGTTATAGCATGTGCTATATGGAACTATTTGTGCATTCGTAAAATAAATAAATAAATAAATAAATAAATACATAAAATCTGCAAGAGGAAAGCAGCCCTGAGTAAAATGTGTACTTCCTAAGCTTCACTGCTTCGTTCTGCAGAATTAGCTGGTGTGAGGGGGCAGTGGAAACAGCATCGTGTTCTCTTCTGCGTGTTCTCAGGGCTCCGTTAGGCCACGTCCAGACCAAAAATAGCACTGTGTGGTAAAGAAGAAACAAAACACAAGCAACATCTTTGATGCTGGCACATTGCTCCAGGTGCTCATGAGAAGATAAAATATAATCCAGAAGAGTCCAGTTTGCCGGATGCCACAAACCTTAATTAAATGGTTCTGCTGGACGACCCTACTTTTTTTTTTGTTTTTTTTTGCAGACCCCTCTCCTCATGGGCATCTCAGTCAAGGGTGTATTTGAGTGTTGGGTGATCTTCTGCACTGCCACAAGAGCTTGATGCCAAGCATAATAACAATGCATTGTGTTATGTGTTGATACTGTTCAGACAGGAAAGCCTTTGGGCAGACCTGCCTATAAATTTCTGGCTGTCAATGTAACAGTGGCTACTGGCAGTTTCTCAAGCACACGCCTCCACCAAAGCCACCATGGTAACATTGAAAGTCATAAAATATTAAAGAGTTCTGTGTTGCGAGTCTATAACTCATTCCAGCAAGATGCATTATGTGTACGGAGCCTTTAATAATCGGCCCATGCCTCCTCCGCTATCTTCCCTCATAATTAAATGCCGACACGCATTTGCCTTCCAGACTTGATTTGATATCATTTATTCATCACCAGGGCAAATGTCAGCTTGGATTTTTTTTCTAATTTTGGCTGTGTAATTTGTGAGCCTTTTAGTGTTCCCTGCCCGCTTGATGCATAATCAATAGGAAATTTTCTTTAGACACTCAGTCTTTTTTTCTCTCTCTGCCTTGCAGGGCTCCCACCTCGTGCGTCTGTGGATGATGTTCCTGATGACGGCTCGGAACACTGAGAACAGGACAGCGGATCGATAGGAGTTTTGGCCCCCTCTCCTCCTCCTCCTCCTCTCTCCCTCAGTGCCCTCCCTTATTCCTTGACAGTAAAGCAAGGAAAACAGAACATCCTGACTTGGGACTTGGTACCAGAGCTTGTACTCCTCCTCCTCCTCTCTTTCTCCTCCCCCATCCCCCCATAACTTGCCTCTAGACAGCCCAGATATGTGTCCCCTAGCTCGGCCAGCGGCTTCTCCTGGCCTCGGGACCTTGTTTCTCCTTTTGGGGCTGGTGCTCATCATGAGCCCGTCCTTCTCCGGAGGCCAACCCCCACCATTCAAGCGATTTACTCCAGCCGAGTGGGGGCTCACACATTTGGCCATACACAACAAAACTGGTGAGGTCTACGTAGGTGCAGTCAACTGGATTTTCAAGCTGTCCAGCAACCTGACCAAACTGCGCAGCCACATGACGGGGCCAGTGGTGGACAATGAGAAGTGCTACCCTCCACCCAGTGTCCAGTCCTGCCCTCACGACCTGGCCCAAACCCCCAATGTGAACAAGCTTCTTCTTATAGACTATGACCAGAACCGCCTCATCGCCTGCGGCAGCACCTCACAAGGCATCTGCCAGTTCCTACGTCTGGACGACCTCTTTAAGCTGGGTGAACCTCACCACCGCAAGGAGCACTACCTGTCCAGCGTGGCCGAGTCGGGCACCATGTCCGGAGTCATCATAAGCTCTCCCCACAGCTCCACCAGCAAGCTCTTCATCGGAACCCCCATTGATGGCAAGTCTGAGTACTTCCCAACCCTGTCCAGCCGCAAACTGATGGAGAATGAGGAGAATGCTGACATGTTCAGCTTTGTTTACCAGGACGAGTTTGTCTCTTCTCAGCTCAAGATCCCCTCAGACACTCTGTCTAAGTTCCCCGCGTTTGACATCTATTATGTTTACAGCTTCAGCAGCGAGCAGTTTGTCTATTATCTAACGATGCAGCTAGATACCCAGCTCACCTCCCCCGATGCCAGCGGGGAGCAGTTCTTCACCTCGAAAATCGTGCGCCTCTGCGTTGATGATCCCAAGTTCTACTCCTACGTTGAGTTCCCCATCGGCTGCACCAAGGACGGGGTGGAATATCGGCTGGTGCAGGACGCCTACTTGGCCCGTCCGGGCCGTCAGCTGGCCAACTCTCTGGGGATCTCCGAGAATGAAGACATCCTCTTCACCGTCTTCTCCCAGGGTCAGAAGAACCGGGCCAAGCCGCCCAAAGAGTCAGCATTGTGCCTGTTCACCCTGAGGCGGATAAAGGAGAAGATCAAGGAGAGGATTCAGTCGTGCTACAAGGGAGACGGGAAGCTCTCCTTACCCTGGCTGCTCAACAAGGAGCTCGCCTGCATTAACTCGGTAAGCTCTTGCCTCTCCATGTATTCGCTTTTTGGGTTCTGTTTAGTAAACGCTTTCTTTAGAGTTTTCTTAGAACCATTCAGGATACTTACCACCTAGGCAAAAGGCATGCTTATTTATATGTTTATTTTATTTAGCACTGGCATTGATGCACACTATGTTAGCTTTAGCTTTACATTTAGAAAGTGGGCTAAAAGGAGAATATGATGCCATTGCTCTCACACAATCATCTAAATATTGGGAATAACTGTCGATGTCAGTTTATTTTCTGTCCCCAAAACGGTCTCAGTCCTCTTTCTTCCCCTTATATCATTATTACTCTGTTGTGAGGTTGCTAATTAAATACTGGCCCACCCATAGTACAACCATTCAATATGAAGTGTAAAGAGCTCTTTCTTTTTCCTGCTGACTTCTTTTTCACCCTTTTCCTCCCTGTTTTTTGATATAGTATTCTGTACCCTCCCTGCTGTGTGAGATTGTGGGAAATGGCATGAGTTTGACATGTTTTTTGTTCTTTTTTTTACCAACTGATCCGCAGAGCATGGTCCTGCATGCGTTTATAGAGGACACAGACACACATGCATGCACTCGCCCTGCAGACTTTAAAGCACTACGACACAGAACATATATACCCACTCACATCATGTGCTTATACCATCTGACCTTCATTCCTCATTTAATTCTGTCTCTCCCCGCTCAGCCACTCTTTAGGCTGCAGCTGCTTGAATCCTCTCCTGCCCTTCTTCCATCTTTTAGCGTTTTGTACGCCTCACTCCTAGTCGGCCACCTGTCTCAGTGACCCCCCATTCTTTATCCTGTGCTCTTTAAACCTACCCATCCATCCCCTCCATTTCACTCACTCTTAAAATAGCTTAATTAAAAGACCTGTTTAAAGCTTTTTCTTTAAATGTCAGCACGCACACACACACACACGCACATACACACACACATGTGCACACACCATTCACTCTTTCTTTTGTTTAATGGAGTGGAATAGTCAGTAAAAACAGCACTCCCATATAAGTCTTCAGTGGGCTGGGTGCACACAGGTGTGTTTTGTGTGGTAGAGTAAATGATGTGAATGACCAAGTTAAGTTTGTCTCTTTCACCTTCCCCTTCTCCTACCCTTCTGCACCATCTGTAGTTGCTGTCTCTTTCCTGTTCAGTGGTTGCCTTCATTCTTGTTTTTGTGCCTTTTCTCTCTTCGGGGACCATCACTGACAATAGCTTTGACGCCATAAATAAAAATAATAAAAATTTTAGAAAGACCTTTGCACTTGTGCTGCAGAGGCTTCATGTGCAGGTTAATGTGAAGCAAAATGACAGGGTAGTGAAGTGAACCAATGGAGATACTTTTAATGTAGTATATTTTTAATGTTTAATGTGCAGTTTTCTATAGACGTAGATAATTATAGCACCTAAGCCTTTCTCGCTTAACATGTCAGAATATCTGCCACCCTTTTATTGTTAGTCTGAAGCGTCTTTTTACTACTCCAGCCTTCATGTTTAACTCTTATGTCAAACTTTCGTCCATCCTTGCATGCATCTAAAGGTATTTTACATATGTTTGATCCTTAACTGCATCATTATCTTTGTTCTCCCCGCTCACCGTCCCGTTCTGCCAGTCATCCCTGTTACCATGGTTACTGAACACATTCAGCCATAATTTATCATTACTCCCTTCATTTAACACCCCCTCCGAGAACTCTCACCAGTCTGTATATAAGCTGTCAGTAATGATGATGTAATAGCGTCGGAGATAAGCTGATTGGCTGACCCCGCGACAGCAGCGAGGCCTGAGGGGTCAGCCTCAGGTTAATGATGTCTGCCACATTCCCCTTAGGCACTGACCTGATGTCAGCTGCCCACCACTGACCTTAACCACAGGCAGTGGTCCTGAAGACCTCACATCTGACCTCAGGGTGCCCGATGTCGTTTTTCATTGTGTGTGAATGGTTACTCTGCAAAATAACTTAACATAACGCAGAGAAACATCGAAAGCGCTGCATCACAGGCTGCATCACATCTTGTATGCTGGGCAAGGAGATATGGCCACTTTCAAATATATCAATATTGCCACAATATTGTAGGAATTTTGTCAAGTGATGCATTGACAAAATGTTTTTCACAAGTATATTTTTGATATATAACCATTGGTAATGTGGCTATAATAACTAAGCGGATAAAGACAAGAACAATTAAATTTACACACACCATTATTTTTTCTTACCATCTTTTTTTTAATAATTTTTTGCAGTTCTGCCAATTCACTTATTCCAACCTAAGCTATAACAGTCTGGGTTCCGAAAAGTACATCACCAGGAAAAACGAAAAACAAACATTTATGCAATACCCCAATACTACTGCATTCCAAATCTAGTCACATTATTGAAATAATGAGAAGATGAATCCCAGCCCTGGGCCCTTACAGTGAGGAAAACAACACAATATAATTGAAAGAGAGGCATTCCTAAGCAGACCTGCACTTTACTGGGAGGTTGCTGCAGATATGTCAGTGTATCTCATACATGGACTGGTGTGTGGCGCAGCGCCACAGAATGAAAACCGAGGAACACAAATTGGCATTATGTTTCTTCTTTTCAATGTGAATCTGTCATTCTCGCTAACATGCTTAGGGAGCGAAAGAGAGTGAGAATTTTGTTGCACATACATGTGAGTGCGGCTACGCTTGCACTGGCCTTAAGTTCATATTAAAAAGATGTAGCAGATCTCCTTCCCCACCTACTCATTTTAAAAGTTATAGGTCATGCTTTTAAATAGCTCCATCTTGGCCTTATTGGCTTTCTTAACAACTGACATCTCTTGTATTGAAAAGAAGGCGTTGCACCGTTGATGAATAGCTGCAGTTGTGAGAAACTTGCCTTATTGCATTAGCACATTTTGTCCCGCCAGCATTCATGTGAAAGTTAATAACATGAAACTACAGCACAAGCTGTACTTGTGTGAGCAAACTGTACGGGGGGAGATCACAATGCTAACCGGCCTGTGGGAAAAAGGCCGTATGTAGAATATAAAACTGAACACTGGTTCAGTTTTATATTACCACACACACCAGGGCACATTGTAGAGTAAGCATGGTGGTGAAACGAAGCTCTGACTCGCAACAGGGCGGACGGAAAAGAAAATACAAAATGCAAACTCTAACCCATATTGTGAAAAATATCACACAGGGCAGAAACATCACGATATATGGTAGAAATATTTTGTGTTTTTTCCTAGCCGCTCCAGGAATACAAATGCACTTCTCAAACCTGGCTACAAATATAAAAGCCTAGCACAAGCTAAGTTTGACTGAGTGTGGGAACGGCTGTGTCATGGAGGGGGTGGAAGGTGCATAAGTTAACTTGACCCTGCCGCAGAGGAGAGGGCAGGACGTGGGGGGGGCGCCTGGACAGCTGTTGGCCTCACAGCCATGATCAATCACCAGGTGCTCCTTGGCCTCCCTGTGTGGAGTTCATATTGGTGCTGGATCATAATTTGTAGCCCTGGGCCATCATTAGGAGGACATGTTTACGGTCACAGAGAGGTGGTGGCTGTTTTCTGTAAACATAAATATTTGAGCACATTACAAGTAGCTCACATCCACTTGTGTGTGCACCATTCATCAGCCCGCCACCTTTTTACCTGGCTATATTTGTCTGCTGCGTGGGTCGTGTGTTTGTGTGTGTGAGACCATGGGCTTCGCTTGCATGTCTCTCTTTTGTCCCTGAGCTTTATTAGTGAACCCGTGACCTTCTCCTCTGTTTGAGAGCGGATCAATACAAACCATTTCCACAGAGGCAGAGCGAGAAAGCGAGAGGAAGAGGGTGAGAGACAGAGGGAGATGAATGCAGAAGTAAAAGCTGCGATGAAGGTAGTTTTGAAAGGGGGCAAACAAGTCATGGACGTAGAGGTAAGTGCAAGAAGGGAGAAGTAAGTTGGAGAAAGTAAAAGAGAGAGAGAGAGACTGGGGAAGAACAAGCGAGGAGGACAAGAGGGAAAGAGAGAGGTGTGTGTGTGGCGAAAAAACAAGAGAACGTCAGGAAGTTGGAGAAAGAGGAAGCTACCGAAGCAACATACAGGAGAGAGGAAGAGAATTTGAAGGATGGTGCTGAGATGAGAGAGACAGCGTGAGTGTGAAAATGCCCAGGCGAGCCAAGGAGGCTTGAAGGGAAAAGGAGCGAGCGATTGACAAAGAAGGCAAACAAAATAAGAAAGTGTTGACTTTGTTCATCTGTATCACACACAAGCAAAGTTGCAACTCTGATCTTGATCAACCACATTTGTTTCTGTTTGAGTGTTGTTTCTAACCGACCTGCACCGATTTGCAGGGGAAATAACTGCACCGTAGACATGCACCTGTGGGTTAACCGGTTTTTACATTTTGCAAAACGAGAGAAACCACAATATGTGATCCAGATCATGGCTAACCCTCCTTTGCCCTCAGCATTAAACCATGTTTCAAAAACACAATTTGTACCGATGTATTCTAGTTATCGTGGTTGTCATGATAAAAGCAGTTCAACTTGGGCAGAGATTAATAAATCAGGCGTGGGCTGCCAACTACTACATCACGTTTGAGAGTGACATAGGTGAAGGGGGTGAGGAGTGCAGCAAGCCTTTTTACAGCTAGGGTGTGCTCGATGGAGAGGAGGAGGAGGGCGAGAGAGGAAGAGTGATGGCCACGGAAATCTTTTCACCGCCACTGCCAAGAACAGCAGAGGGCGGATGACAGAAAGGGAGAGGAGAGGAGAGCGTGATTGAACACCAGCTGCTGCACAAATAGTATCGGTGTCCGTCACCTGGCCATCACACTGTCCTCCTCAACAGCACACCTCTCTGTCATTGTGTGTGTGCGTGTGTGCGTGTGTGTGTGTGCGTGCGTGCGTGCGTGTCATCTGACAGAGCATGTATCGGTAGATGCATGTGCTGCAATAATGTGGCCTTTAGAACAGAACTTCGCACGTTGTGCGTTTTCTGGAACAGACACAGGATAAATTCTCAGGGCCTTGAGGTCACTTTGCTGAAAAATACTTTGCAACTCTCCAAATTCATCAGAGCAAATGGCGGCCGCTGTTTTTTCTCAACAACTACAATTATTTAAAACTAGGAAATAGCAACCGTTTAGATCCTTAAAGGTTACTTTTTTAGCCGAGTTGGAAAGAGTAATGAAATTTCAAAGCGGAGAGCTGTCCTGTGACTTGGCATGCCACGTTGTTCTTTTTCTTCCCTTGACTAATAGCCACATGATCACACTAGTATTACCAGTATTAAAAAAAATAATAATAATAAACCATAGGCTTAGGCTATAAAATACATCATAAATGTGGTTCTACTGATTTTTGAATAACATTGCAATATAATTATTATAAAAAAACAGGAAATTCTTATCTACTGTGTTATAAAATATAGCTGCATGCACAAGTAACAAGTGAAAAATATACAATAAAATCTATTCTGATGTCTGGTCACACATGTGGGCACTACACACTCATACTTGTATTACCCAATACCATGACATGGCCTCTTATGATGATCATCAATTGGTTTTGGGGTTGATCAAAGATTTTCTTTTACTGACTATTTTGCTCTGTATGTAGAGCCTGTTCACTTTGTAAATTATTATTTCTGACTATAGTGGCAGCCGACCTTTTGTCTTCTCTTAAATTACTTTGAGCTAATCAAGGAGAAAGACAGTCACTTTCAATTTTGAGGCATGCCTCCTAAATTCTGCTTTCGGTCAAACAGCGTAAAGCATTTAAAATTGCATATTCATGCACTGTATGAAAGTAATCTTTCTGCAACATCAGTTTCAAATCACCAGAGGAATCCATTGAATGATTTTAGGAGGACTAAAATAGAAATATTGCTTCAGGACCTAAAACTGGCACATACCGATTATTAAATGACTAAATTCAATCAGGATTATGGGGGAAAACACAGATGAAAGCTCGATCACGACATTCTCCGTCCTCGTCGGTAGCAACACGAGTCTCATATTTGACCCAAAGACTGTTCAAAATGTCAGGCCGCTTCTCTCCAGCACAGATGGATGGTAATGGTTTGAACTTTGTCACAAGCCGTTGCATCGATCAATCAGGGAATCAATCATAGCAGAGAAAAGAGTGGACCGCGAGCGTTCGTGTTTTGGCGCTGTGCAGGCCAGCTGTTTCCATGGCCAGCCGTGTCAGAGGTGACATTTGATGCTCAACCTGAAATCGATATCCACGTCGTGACTTTTTGGTGCCTTTTATATGTGTTAAGTGCTCATTGCTGTGCTGTTACAAAACATTACTTACCAGACAGTGTAGGCGGCATTATATGATGTCTGTTCTTTGGAATCTGTAACGACATGGGAATTGGATTTCTCCTATAGGCGGGGCTCTTTTCTTTGCTCAGGCACGAGGTTTTATGGCATATATAAAAGTTTTGAGTTATTCTGTTTATTCCAATCAAACTGATATTTCTGATGCAGGAACTGTAGGTCGTCACCTGTGTGTCTATGTCTGTCTGTTCCTGGGTGTGTGTGTGTGTGTGTGTGTGTGTGTGTGTGTGTCTACTTAATGTAGCTGCTGAGAGGCTCAGGGTAATCAGAATAAGTAGCGTCCTGTGGCGAGCTGCGCCCTGGAGACTTGATTACAGCAGTCTAGTGGATGCAAATGTTATAACCAATCACTTTTACATATGGCTGATAATAACACATTACAACCTCTCGCTGAATTTGATCTGTTGGAGTTCAGTTATTTCTCTTGGTTTCTTAGATGTCGCCTTAGGTTGGGTGCAGATTTTGTGAACTGATGATGGAATACCAGGTTATTGCTCTGCCATTAACCTAAAAGATTGACATTATGTTACAGAAAGGACAAAGTGGACTAGGCCTCTGAACTGTTTAAATCCCTAATTTTATTTATCATTAAATTATATACTATGTTATCCATCATTAAATGACACCTAACTCCCTTGTGGTCTTTGTAAATCAGCCCCATTTCTGTGGTCTTAATCTAAGAGGATGTGCTGGCAAATGCGTTTAAGTAATTAGGCCTGATTAATTGAGCCAGTGTTGATGAGCAGAGTTAATTGACAGGCTAAATGAGTTGAGCTCGGAGACACCAATTGGGCGGCTTGTCTTAAATGCTATTGGTGCTAATAGATCATGTTTCCTGTTAATGTTTGCTAATTTGTTCATTTTCATATAGGATAGACTTTTTTTTGCATTTCAACGTGTGTGTGTGTGTGTGTGTGTGTGTGTGTGTGTGTGTGTGTGTGTGTGTGTGTGTGTGTGTGTGTGTGTGTGTGTGTGTGTGTGTGTGTGTGTGTGTGTGTGTGTGTGTGTGTGTGTGTGTGTGTGTGTGTGTGTGTGTGTGTGTGTGTCACCCGCTACTGTGCATAAGTGTCGCTCTCATTCCATTATTAAAGGACAATAGAAAACCTTTTGGAAGGGACCCCATGCAGACCGTGTGTGAGCTGCTTAATTCTCTCTTGTTCCTGACCTTTCTCTCCCTCTCTCTGAGGAGTGTTTAACTCAACAAATCCCCATCTCTAGCACCACTCTAATGATACTAATTGTCAGTGTAATTATGTATTGATCTGTGCTGTGTGTGGGTGTTGTGGTGCATACATCATTATCAGGAATAATCAGAAAATGTGGAACGGGGGAACGTGTTTGCTTTGTGGATGCCGATAGTCTTATTGTAGCATAACCTTTAGTCTTCTTTTTACATATGCATTTTTCTGTGCCCGCACATCTGCACTAATATCTTGTGTCATGTGTATACATACCAGATGTTCTTCAATGTTACTTTGGTGCTTTCACACCTACCTGCTTTGGTCCTGCTGGTTAAAACCAAAATAACTGGTGTAAAATGGTCCGGAACATTTAGCCAGACTTTGGTCCTGTAACAAAAAGAACAACTTGGCCTGAAACATACTGGACCATGGTTGGGTTTGTTTGTAATGTGTTTTTTTTTTCATTTTGTTGAGTGGTTTGTACTTTCGGACCAGGAGAGGTAGTGGTGGCAGACTTATCAGAACCAGACGATGAGCCGCTGTTTGCCACCGGGGAGAAGAGGAGGGTAAAAACCTTTTAATTGAAATATGGTTTGACAATGAGCTAAAAAGTCAACCGGAATAAACTCATCAAAACAGTGTCACTTTTCATTTTATTTTGGAATACGAGAGAGAAATCCTGAAGATAAAGACATGGGGTGTGACGCCATTAGAAATCAATGCTTCGACTAATCAGAAGGAAAAATGTCTTTTCTGTAAAGAGTATAGAGGAGAAATATAGGGAGACGCAGCCTGCATAGGAGACGACCACAGGATGTACATATATCTTGAGTTCTGTGGTGTGCTTGCATATTAATGGATCAAATGTATGCAGTGTAACAAAAACTTTTCCTCAGGGGTCAAAACATCCTTATATGAACTAACCAACACCCCCCCATCCATCTTCGCTGATGTTTATTATGGCTCGGATCTATAAGGAGGTTGCATCTAAAGTCGTGAAATATCTTTGAAGCTTTAAATCTGCTGAATCAACTCACCGAGCAGCTCCATCAGAGCAGTCGGAGGTTAAGTACTTTGCTTAAGGGCACCTGTGGTGGTTAATGACGGTGGAAGGCAGTGTGTTATTCATTCACTCTCCCCGGCCCACTTTTCCCAGCTGGTGTGGGGAATTTGAACTGATGATCTTCTGCTCAGGAGCCCTCTCCTGGTCTCTAGCCGCCTGTGAGGTTACATTGGCATCGGTTCATGTTCAGTGACTGTGCTCCTTTGTTTGCATTCATGGTTGTATATATTTTCCCCCACTCTACGTATGCCATACAGTATGTATATATTTTTTTGGTGTGTCTCTCCCATTAAGTTGGATCGTGGTCCAAATATGTGGTGACAGCTTTTGGAAGCGGCCCCCTGAAAAGGTGCCAACTCCTTGAGGTTTCACTGTCTGCCTGGAGTGCACTCAAGATAGAAATTACTCCCCTCCAACCCCTGAATATGGAACCGGTGCAGCCGCCCCGTTGTCTAAATTATTGATCAGTGCGGATCAAGTAACATATTCTAGAGAACAGCCACCGCGTCTTGAAAGGAAACAATTCATAGACTGTAAACCGGACAGGAATAAATGTCTTCCTGCAACAGATTGGTTTTTGCTAGTATAGCTCTAGTCTGGAGTTATCAAATTAGGATAATGAAAAACCTTTCCCCTCAAAAATGTTGTTAGTGCATCATGCATTCTGGCATAATACTGCCGAGACACAACCAATCAAAAAACTCTTGTCTCCAAGGAGTTTGTGGCGTCACAGCTGACGTTGGTGATGCACTTCATGAAATGTCTAGACTTTATACTCAACTTAGAGCTCTCTTAGTTAAAGGTATCCAAGTGGTTTTAAATTCATGTGTTAAGTTCATTGCTTGTCATGTGCATTATGAAGCATAAACTTTGCAGATTAGGGTGTTAATTGACTTATAGCGTTGTTTTTTTTTTTGTTTTTTTTAATTAATCTGATTAACAAACACAGGAACTCATGGTTGTATTGGATGTTAAAAAGAGTAGCTCACTGCAAAATTAAAAAGCCTACTGTGAATTACCACCAGTAATTTTTTTATTTGAAGCATTAATTATTTGTGTTGGAACAAAATACATAAATAAGTTATAAATGTATATCACAGTATCCCAAGGACATTCTTACAATATTCAAATCATCTGTATGTAAAATTTCCACGTGGAAAGTCTATGGACAAACCACTTCCTTGTCTAAGATGTGGATGTCCAAGTGTCCCTTTTCCTTTAGATGCAGATGTTCTGCTGAGTCCTGTCCTGATGTGGTGGCTCTCCTGTGTTGTGCCATGCATTTACGGAGTGGTTGTTTGGTTTCTCTGATATATAAATCCCGACAATCTTCACTGCATTGTACAGTATGAACCACATTGTTGAGGTTTTTTGGGGTGGACCAGTCTCTGTCTGAGGGTGTTGTCAGGCTTGAAATAAACAGAGATGTTGTGTTTGCTGAAGATTCTTCTTAGTTTTTCAGAGAGACCAGATACGTATGGTACTACTACATGTTTCCTTCTGTTGTTTTGCTTTTTGTCAGTCTGTGTTTTGGTTTCCTTCTGTCTTCTATCCGTCTTGGTGAATGCCCAGTTGGGGTAACCACTTAGTGCCTGTTTGATGTGTGTGTGCTCCTTTTCTTTCCCTTCTGCTGTCTGCCTGGTGTTGAAGGGTTCTGATGACCCCCAGTTAGTGTTCCAGTGGGTGATGAGAGTCAGAGAGTAAATATTGGTCTGTGTGTGGGTTTCCTGTAGACCTCTGTGCTGAGACCCCCACTTTCTTTTCAGCAAGGACTTCACAATCCACAGTCCTTACTGGTGAACTTGATGTAGCTGATGACTGAGTTTTGTGAAGGCTTCTACTTCCTGGTTTTTGCTTTGCAGAATGTATCATCCACATATGAGGGGGGAGACTGGAGAGCCCATGGCACAGCCATGTTTCTGCCTGTAGAATTCACAGGACGTGTGATGTTAAGTAGGAAAATTAATTCAAACCTGTCGTGTTGCAATTCTGTTGCTGCTCGCTTCAAAAGTGACTTCTAAAGCAAAGAGCGTTAACCTAAGTAGAGTAACCATAGTCATGAGTGCATTTGTTGCAGGAATAGACTCGGTAACAACAATGAAACAAGTACAGGTATATGCGGTAGTGGCGTCGCTCTAAGACCTTTTTCCTGACTGGATTTGACAGAAGCTCGATTCAACAACATGCTCTGCTGATTGGCCGAAGGAGTTTGTCTGTCTAGGCAAGTAGTCCCGCCCAGAGTGAGAGATGGAGCGAACAGAAATAAGATCTAATGCCTTTTAGTTTTAACCAGGCTAAGGGTTGTGTGAGAGAGCCTGAAACTATCACTCACTTATCACTACTTAAAGCGTCCTCCATAGAAAGACAAGGGAGCGTCTGATGTGGATGCGTGTTTGGGTTAGGGTGGGATGTGCAGCATAGTCAGTACATTTACATCACACTTGAAGAAAACAGATTATTGCCTTAATCCGACTATAACTGGATAACTGAAGTGCCTGTAAACATGTTAATCCAACTAAAATCAGAGTTCTCCAACTCTGATTAAGACACTCAGATAATGTGAGTAGAGAAGCTGTAAGTAAAGAGGAAAAAAAAAGTGTTCGATTGAGTGTATTTTCACACAAAGTGACAAGGAAATATGATTAAATAAAGAGAGTTGGAGAGACAAAAGGAAACCTGGACAGCACCGGCCCAGAATGCTCTCAGTTGCATGTAAACCGAGACAAGGAAAGAAGTCCGACTAGACACAAAAAATCAAATTTTGAGCGCAGCTCGACTAAGCTCTCCGTGTAAAAGCAGCGACAGTCAAAGACCAGCGTGAAGCCTGTTAAGTCCCCGCTCACAGCTGCCTGTTCCAGCCGTGAAATAACACTACACAGTGTTTCACCAGACGAGAAACATTCCAGAAACCGATAGTATAGTATTAAAAGTTCAAGAAAGGATGCTATGCAAAACAGATTTTGTATCCAGTTCCTGTATTTTTCCACAATATATACTGCAGGGTAAATAAACATCACAATGTCAGTTTTTTTCCAGTCCAGTCCACTTATAAATATAAAGACTGTGATTTTAGCAACAGATGCTAGATTGTTGTTCTGCTTTGTAAACAAAGCATACGCACAGACGCATAATTTTGTGCACATGTCCTCCTGTTATGTTGGAGACGGAAGGCATTGGGTGCCACTCGCAGATGAATTGCTGGCTTGTCATGAAACTGTGGCGTCAGCGTTACTTCTACTCCGCTCGCTTCCATCCTCTCAGGCTCCATGACACAAAAACACGGCTAATGTTTTTTTTTTCCTGCAGTTAAACACATATTCAGGTGTGTTCACACCTGTTGGCCTGATTCATTTTCCTGCTGCTCAAATGCATAAATGTGTTTGTGTTTGCCATGTGTGTTTTCCTATCACTTTAATTGCAGTATTTCACAGCGGTGCAATGCCATATACGCGCCTGCACATAAGCCCATATTGTATTCCGCTGTTTCCATATGTTTTCCTGAATGGAGGTGACTATTGACAAATTCCACTTGAGGTCGGCCTAATGTGTGCCCACATATTTTTTCCTGACGTAATACGTTGCAGAAATGGCCATCACAGGGGAATGATTATTCAACCATTTGCTGCAGCGCAGGGCAGCCGGGGCACATCTGTAGTCAGTCAGTGTTATTGTGGGCTGAGTTGTGTGTACGAGCGTGTTTGGTGCCATATGACTGACTATATATTACCGTTCTGCAGTGTGAAGTAGCCGAAGCCGAGAGAAAGTGTCTCGGCCCGGGGGGAGACCACAGTTGTGTCTGAGAGCCAGCGACACACATGACCTCGATCTGTTCCTAGACACCACAATAGTGTGTGTGTTTGTGTGTATCTTTGTTTGCAATCTTCATATAAGCAGTATCTAGGTCACATATTTCTCTGTGACCTTGAATATCAGCGGGCTGCTCACATGTTCTGTGTACTGTATGCATACAACACGCTCAGCCTGTATATGAACCCTTTACCTCCCATTGGATCCCAGTTTGGGAAGATCCAGGTGGTTCTTAGTTTAGACTTAGATTTATAGTTGATTAATTAAGTTGTCAATTGGCAGAAAATTAATCGGCAACTATTATGACACCCAATAACACATTAAAGTTGATTTTCTTAAATATAAATTGCAAATTGTAACCAATTCCACTCTTTCAAATGTTAGCATTTTTTTGTTTTTCTTAGTATTGCATGATGGTGAACTGAATAGATTTGGGTTTTGTACTTTTAAAATGTCCCTCTGTGCTTGTGAAATGGCTACTGGATATTTCCTGACATTATAGAATTTATATATAATTCTATTAATTTGTAATTCTGGATTAATCTTATTTTATCCCTTTGTAAAATTTAGTGATAATTGGTTAAAATAAAAATCATTTGCCCCTGTTATCAGTTTACGCATGCATGCACACACTTTTTGAGGAGGAAAGACCAAGAACCATTGAACTACAGATCTGCACCCTGTGAACATGGAAACAAGAAACCTCCTCTTCTGCATTTGTAAGATCCTTCTGCCAAAGTCAGTGGAACGTTGTTGGCTTAACTTGGTGCTCCCCGGAGGAGCTGTGTGTGTGTGTATATGAGAATCACTATAGAACCCTAAATCCAGTCTCTGGCCAACAAGTCTGCAGAGACCACAGAGGGGAATATTCTTTCCACGGCTTTAATTTACGTGGGAATGTTTTAGAGCCTTAAACTGCAGAACCCACATCAGAATGTAGCCTCCATTGAAATGCTTTCCAACCTCAAGGGAAAATGCCTTTTATTCTGTGCTGATCCGTGCTCTTTAAACCCTCCAGACCTGCCGGAATGCTACATCACCTTTACCCTTCAGAGCCCCAGAGAGACCTACAGTATATAGGCTACTAAGTGTGTGTGTGTGTGCGTTAACCTTCTGGACTCTTGGGGCTTCTGTATACAGTATTTCCGACAGTTAGTCTCCTCCATAGAAGATGGATTAACCCTTTTAGCTGGTTTCCCTCAGGCTCTGACGTCATGGGAATGCTTGTTTGTATCTGTGTGTGTGTGTGTTTGGGGGAGGGGGGCTGACTCTAATCCAGATTGATAGGTTTCTTTCCATGACTTTAAAATTGTTGCCCCGAGTTGTATGTCATATGAAGATGACAGGATTCGTTTCATTGCTTGTAGCAAAAGTCTGTTCATGCGCACACACGCAGAAAATAACCTGGGTGCTGTAGTAGAATGGTTGTGTGTGTGTGTGTACTTGTGTTTGTGCACAGGTTTACACGTCCGTTAGGTGTGTGCTGTCTGTCAGTTGCCTTTGTTCCTCGGAAAGAAATTTCCCCCCTAGCCATTAGCGGGTACAAAAGAAAGTTGTTTCAGGTAATGGGTGTGTTCTGTCCGTCACTTTCTTTAACATGTGCACACACACACACACACACACACACACACACACACACGCTTGCAGAGGCTTCCATTAAAATGTTGTTCCTTTTTTTTCGTTTACCATGTTCCAAGGAACAATAGAGGTGTCTTTTGTTGACTTCACATCCTCAACGTAACATGACATGGGTCCAAAGAGAGAGATGGCGAGGGAGCGAGACTCGCCAATGAAGAGGAAGATGCAGAGTGAATCCTGGAGAAGGGATGGATGAATGGACAGATGTGTAAAAAGACAGGGAGCTGGTATCGACGTGAGCTCAGTTACTGTAGCAGCTGGAAGGAGACGGAGGGAAAGAGGGAGAAAGTAGAAAAGAGAAGGAATAACGGCTTATTGACGTGCACCGTGCTGCAGGCAATTTAGGCAGATCGGGGGGAGAAAGCAAGGGTGTGTGTGTGTGTGTGTGTGGGGGGGGGGGTGTTATCTTTTCTCCGGTGTGGATCAATCAGATGATGTACTGATAAGACTGTGGATTACACCGTCATTTACACACTTGCCGTGTGTGTGTGTGTGTGTGTGCGTGCGTGCGTGGACTGATGCACGTTCGTTCAGTTTTATACACTCACACATCTTCTCTCTAATACCAAAGCAGCAGTCCTAATGAATAAAATATAGCTCTCTGTTTAGCCCTGGAACAATCAATTAAGTAGAATTAATTCATAAATTGACAATTATTTTGCTAATTGATTAATCATTTGCAGCCCTTGGCCACTTGGCTGAAAACTATTTGTTGGGACAAAATGTGTTAGAGTTTGCATTGTGTGCTTTGGGAGCTAGTGATTAAACTACTAACTGATTAATAGCAAATAATCAACTTATTGATTTTTAATTAATAATGGCAATGAATTGATTTGAGGAATTGACAATGCTAATCAATTATCAAATTTCTTGTCAATTTCTGTCCATTGACCGAATAATAGTCAAACCATTTCAGCGCCAATAAAACTTTACTGAAACTAGATTTACTTTGAAAATATGTATGAAAGAGCAACTTTGTTACAAACCACTCATTGTCCTTTCCACTTTAACCTACTTCATAGGCTACTGATTATAGTGTGTGTGTGTCCATATGTGTGTGTGTGTGGGGGGCAGTAAGTGGTTAAGGCATCATATGGGTCAGTGGGTTGCCTGGGGCGATAGTCCCCTTGTGACACTGGAATGCTCCAGATATTGTCACATGGTCACCAGCATTACCACCATGTCACCGGCGTGACCGAACACTTTACAATATGCTAAAGCTTTCGCATGGTGGGATTCTGTTTGGGAGAAAAAGGGCCGTGTTTTATGAAAGGCCGGCGATTGAATGGGCTACTTAACATGTTAGATAAATCACATACGGGTGTTTAAGTTAGATGATGCACCTCCAGACCCCTCTGCACTCCCACTGTTGTATAGAATTCAACTAACAAGCGCTGGTTTCAGTGGGTTCTGCTGCTCTCAGGCTTCGCTTTGTGGGGCGTCCCGGGAAATCACTTGACGTCTTAGGTTTGATCCTGCTGGGACAAAAATAAGGCAACAAAATACAAAAAAGACCAATTTAAAGCAAACTGTGTGAAAGAAACTGAATTATAAAGACAACCTGGAATGAAAGCCATCATTTGTATTAAACAATGGTACAATCCAATCTTTTCCTTCACTTCTCCCTTAACATTTCTGGTAGTAAGTAATTACCAAAATCAATTGTGTTCACACCCAACATATAGAAACCAACATTCACAACCATACATTTGTAATTATTTTTCTCATTAAGGCACATAATCAATATTATAAAGACGTATGCTGATGATGTGTTGAACTATTTTACTCTTTTGTCTGATCGTTTCTCTCTTTCTCCTCACCGCAGCCTTTGCAGATAGACGACAACTTCTGCGGCCAGGACTTCAACCAGCCCCTGGGGGGGACCAGCACCATCGAGGGCATCCCGCTCTTCATCGACAAAGACGACGGCATGACGTCGGTGGCGGCTTACGACTACCGCGGCAACACTGTGGCGTTTGTTGGCACGCGCAATGGCAAGCTGAAGAAGGTAAGGACGCTATGTTTTTTCCTTTTTCCCCCCAACATCCGCTTTGTAACGTTGATGGTTGTTTTTTGGTTTTGGTTGATTTTGAGTGTTGAAGGAGAGTAGTGTTTTTTTCTTTTTTGTTACTTTTCATTTCAGCATTTACATCTAGCAGAAAGGATGTAATTCATCCAGTGACGTATGTCAGGTATGTCAAGTTTGTCAGCCAGCCAGCGGCGTTCGTCGGGTTTGTCACGGGAGTGAAAATGGGTTAAGACCTAATCGTTTATGCAGCAATCACTGCACACACACGTTTTATGTCAGGATGAAATACATTCAGCAGCATTCTCGGTTTCCAACGGGCCACTGAAGTGCCTCTTTAAAGCCCCGTTTCATTTCCCGAGTAACGTAAAGCACGTCTGTGGCTACTCCCTCATTGATTGCAATGTTAGTCACGTCAGTCATAAAAAAAACAACGTTAGCGCCGTGTCCCAACACCATGTAAAGAACAGCCTCGCCTCTAATTTTAAGAGCCCATCTTTAATCAATCCAACAGCAGTGAAAGGCTCGGCGGGGTTGTGTTGTCTTCTGATCAGCTGTGAAGCACCGACTCATTCAGGTGCTCTGACCTTTCATCCAGTAGAGCGGAAATGGATCGTAACTTTTCTCTTAGGGAGCAATCTAGGAGTGAATATTTGTTTTGATGTTTGAAGATTTAGTGTAAGCGTAATTAACGTAGTTTGACCACAGTGATGTTGTAGTTGTCCCCTCATAAGGAGGAATGAGAACTCTCGCTAATTGTACGATAAGATTGGCAATTCTCTGGATTGATATGGCTGACTTGATCATATATTTTGTTGAGTGATTGTATGTACACTCTCACAATACTCTATGATTACACGATTGTGTGTTATATGCTTGTGTATTAATGTGTGTGTGTAACCAGCCTGTGGAGGACAGAGCTTTCGGGGTAAATGGGAGCTCATTAGAATTCACCCTGTTTCCCTCCGCAATGCTCAAGAGCTGTCATCCATTCAATATTATGAATGTATAATCAGCCCGTGTGTTTGTGCACTTTTAATGCGCGTTTGTGTATGCACGCCGTGTTTGTCACTCACACTATGCATAATAATGTCGGCGTTCGCTGATGGCGTGGATCTGTGTGCGTGCGTGCGTGTGTGTTTGTGTTTATGAGCGAACGTGAGACAACAAACAATACAATGTTGACTAAGATTCAGCACTGTGCATTTGTCAAAGTGACACCCATTCACTTAGCTTGGCAACAGTCCCTTTATTTATCCAGCTATTCTCCTTTTTTTCCTGCGCTGTTGTGCACTCTGGCTTAGGTGTGTGTGTGTGTGTGTGTGTCTGTGTGTGTGTGTGTGTGTGTGACCCACGGAGAGCAATGTTACAGTATGCTGTGGAGGCCTTTTTTTTGCATGTGCATGTAACAACAGATCGTGTATTTCTTTTGGCTGCCTTGTGGTTTAGACAGAAACATGCCTTCCCCCCTCTCAAAAAAAAAAAAAAAAAAAAAAAAGGAAAATCTGGTCTTCTAATAAAAATTATGCACAAAAGGGAACAGTAAGTTAAATCTGTAAGATATTTGAGCACAGCGCAGACACATGTTCACACACAGTCACAGCAGCAGGTGTGTCTCGCTGGTGAGAAAGACACAAAAGCAAAGCAGTTAAGAGACAGATGAAGGTAAAATGGAAAAAGGATCAATGAAACACTATTGTGTAGTATTGCATTTATCTGCCATATGCGATTTTTTCCAAGCTTTACTTTACTGCTGTGCTTTCTTTACCATGCCGTGTGTGGTAATATAAAACTTAATGGAGAAGCAGCATTTAGTTTTTATGCTCTACATGTCTGGAGTGAACTACATATCTGCTAAAGCGCTTGCCTTTTTTTTTTTTTCTTTAAATTGAGGCTGCAGAAAATAATAAAATATAAACTACAACGATAAACTTACTTAGTTGTGTTTATCTGTATATCTATTAGAACAGATTTAGCCTTTTTTGAAATGACAGACACAAGCATTGGACTCATGAGGATCTGTTTCTGAATGTGTGTTTTTTAATTTGTTTTAAATAAAGCTTCCCACAATTTTGTAGGAGTGCATGCCGACCATGATGTAATGACGGAGCATGTGTTCCTGTTCTTACACTTGACCTTTGGAGAGCACTAGTGTTGAACGCTGTTTATACAGCCACGCTCGAGGGGCTGGAAGGGAGGGGGGGTTAGGAAAATAGAGAATATTAGTAGGATGGTTGAATGCCTTTCAAGCAGGCAGTTTTCTGGCATGTTGTTCAGTCACAGTTTGAATGAAAGAGAGCGGGGAAAGATTATAGAATTTGTAAAAGCCAAAGCTTTTAATATCACAGCTCCATAGATATTAATGAACAGGCATGTGCCAACTAGATTTTTGTTTCCCCTCTTCAGGACCCTGGAAACTGTTTGAAAGACCCATTATCATACCTGTAACGTCATTTCTTTCTTCGTTTTGCGGATCTCGAAGTGCTTTGATATCTCGTTCAATCTACAGGCAGCGGCTATTTTTAACCAGCTATACTGCCTCTCTGGCTCACCCTCTCAAGGTTGTCCACAGTTACAAGATAGTGGCACAAACAACATGTTCAATGCACTAATGAAGTCCCTCTGTGCTCTGGTGGCCACACACACACACACACACACACACACACACACACACACACACACACACACACACACACACACAGGGGAAGCTTCTACTAATGAGTCCTGGTTTGATGGCACATAGATACACGGGGGAAGTGAGGGAGATGGAGGGGAAGATGGAGCAGATATTGGGGAAGAGCAACGTGCGGCGGAGGAGGGAAGGAGGTGATGAAGGGAGGTGACGTCCACTGGTGTGATTAACTCGTTGCAGCGGTCATCTGGATACCGCTGCGGTCAAGGACACAGTGGCGAGCCGGCCACCCGCCACACTTAATATTTAGGATTAAAAGCCTCCGTTCTCTTTGACTGTTTCATTATCTTCGCCCGCTTGGCTCGGCCTGACGTCGGCCGCCGCGTGTTCTCTGCTCGTCTGTCAGCGCGCCGGCGTTACGTCCTGTGGCACATCCTGCTCTCGCCTCTCCTTCTTCCTGTCTCAAGAAGCACCGTAACCAAACCGCTCCCGTCCACTGAAAAAAGGAGAGCTGCCGGCAGATGGACGTCGGAGCAATTTGGCCGATTGTCTCGGCCACTTCTGCACATTAAGTCACTGTTGAACGTTGACAATGACAGGGTGACACGCACACTCGCACACACAGACAAGCTCAATAGGTGGTCCGAGGAGATGGGACAAAAGAGAGATTCTCCGTCGATAATCCACCACCTATTGTTAGTCCTTTTTTTTTCTTTTAATACCACACACACGTAACACACAAACGTGAGTTGGGATTCCTCAGCTGCGCCTTCCATTGGGGATCGACGCGAGCCATCTGCCGCATGCATGTGGCCGGTGTGCCAGGTGGTAGGAGCCCCTGGCGCCTGCTGCGTGCGCCTCGTGGTGCTGCCAGGATCAGGTGGGCGGGTGCGGAGGTGCCGCCCATTCATCTCATCAGGGCGAATCGGTGAATAAAAACCGAAAACTCTAGGGACAGGACTAATTGGAAAAGTTAAGATCAGCGTTCTACTCGTACAAACATTCATAAAAGGCCTTTAAAAGGCATTATACTGAGTACTATGTGGTACCAGTGACTCAAGACCAAAAGACACAACCAACCACCGCCAAGTGTTTCCATTAAATAATTAATCGGTTCTGGAGTCCTTGAGCAAGGACGTGATCCCCTATCGGTTAACTCATCATAAAGGATGAGGGGATGATGGCATCGGCTGAGCAGCTACAATCTAAACCTCAAGTGCCAGATGGTATTTGACATATTGTACTTACTCCGTACACAGTAGGCTCCAAGAAGGACAGCTCTCTAGCCCCATTTCCACTATGTGGTGTGGTATGGTACGGTACGGGGCAGAACAGTACACTTATTCTAGTGTTTCCATTACCATGGAACTGAACCATTTCTATGGTACCTGTCACAATTTTTTTTTTTCAGCACACAGGACCTGTACCCTAGAGCCTTCAGTGTAAGTGTAAATCCTCCTACACAGTGGAAACACAAAGCTGTCCATTACTGAACCATATCCATACTGAACCGTACCACACTGCCAGTGGAAATGGGCCTTTTGATAAAGAGCTGGTGAGAACCAATATTTAGCGTAGGCTGGTGCATACAAAATAAGCACAGAAAAATAGAGTGTCCCAGACATGATGATGGGTGACTGTGTTGCATGTCTTCATTTATACTTGAGGTTTGAGCTTTGTGCAAACTGAAAATCCGCACCTAGCCTCAGCTTTTAGAGTGGATTTACAGACTAAGTGTCTGAAATGCGAAACGGTAAATTTAAACCCAACTTCTGACCCAAGTTACACACTCCTGCCAATTATAGTTAAACTCTTGCTGCAACTCTCTGACCGAGGAAGCGATGATGACTACTCCTCTCTCAAAGGTTTTACTGTGGAACACAAGCAACAAGTGATGTTTATGGAATACTAGCATTGTGCACACCTGATGATTTTCTAAAAGTCAGATATAAATGGAATTTAGAAAGCAACTGTTCAGTGGACTTTTGTTTATTTCTTCTTTCTTTGCAGTAACATTGAAATATGGTTAAAAACACTGTATGTTTTAACAGCATCTTGTACATTGATGTTTTTATAGTAACTACACTGGTCACATGATTTTCTAGAGGTTAATACTCTGTGACGTTTTGTCATTTCTATTTGTATATTGCTGTGTGAGGTCATTGATGTGTTCCACCAGGCTTGCCTGTGTCACCATCAGGAGACCGTGTCACGGCCTAATTGACTGACGATTGTTATTCTACCAGTGTGTAGGGCTGCCCTGAAACCCCCCCACCGTGTGTGTGTGTGTGTGTGTGTGTGTGTGTGTGTGTGTGTGTGTGTGTGTGTGTGTGTGTGTGTGTGTGTGTGTGTGTGTGTGTGTGTGTGTGTAGGGCGGGCACGTGTGTGTTTGAGCTTTGCATTTAAATGCTTGTGTCCACCTCTTAGCCTTTACAGACTGGACCTCCACCTAAAAAAGGAAGACAAATAAACACACTAGAAACACACCAGTGAAATTTGAGTATTGTAGGTACATACATTTTTCAGGAAGTCGGGAAATGTGGTATATAGACTATGACCTGAGTGTGTGTGTGTGTGTGTTGGGGGGTCAGTCGTGTCGTCATTTGGCTCACTAGCTGAGCCACGAGTTGTTTGGCCCGGGCAGCAGCACAGAGGCTGGCTTTGTGCAGGCGTTTGGACGCCCTCGGTCATTAGTTCACACAACTACATGCGGTCAAACACACACACACAGACACACATGTACGCACACGCACACAGAGCAAATGATAGAGAGAGAGGGACTGTTAAGAGAAAAAAACCACAGTATTATTGACACATTTTGCATTTAATACTGAGTTTTTCATCTAATTTAGCTCTTTCCCAGAATGCCAACAGTCATCCGATCTCATCAGGATGTTCATATTAACAGCAAAATCCGATTTAGTTTTACAGGCCTTTTCCTGTTACATACAGTCCAGTTAGGCCATAATGTGCAATCAGTGAGACAAGCCAAGCATATAAAGTACAGTATATCTTTCCCTCTTAGCATGGAGCCGAGCATGAAGAGATGAAATAAGATTAGATAAAACTTTATTGTCCGTCCAATCGAGAATTTGTCTTGCATCACATGCTCGAGCCGTCATCAGAATAACATAATACAACATAAAAGGACATCTGTACGGTCACCCTCCAGCAATTATCCAAATGATGAAATGTTTGATCACCTCCTTGCTCCCCTCCGCTGGATGAGTGGCGTTACAGAGGGAGGAACAAAGGGGGCTTGTGTTCGACGCCCGAAAGCACCTCCCGGAGGGAGAAAAAGTGTTCAGTGAAGTTCACTTTGTCAAATCAACTCAATAAACTACTTGAAGCAGCGAGCCGGCGAGCTCCTTGAAGCTATTTACTGGATAACGGATAAGGCCCAGGGCTACAACAGCTGGACTCGGGGGTGACTGAGAGTGCGTGTGTGTGTGTGTGTGTGTGTATAATTCTCTCGGAAAAAACACTGCGCATTTGTCAGATTTTGAGAGTTGAGTGTGTCTCCCCAATGTGTCCTGTTCAAGCACATGGGTATCAATTATCTCTCATCATCGCCATACCAGGTCTTTCTCCCATCTGTTGGCCTGTCCTCTCATGCGGCTACACCCCACTTAACAAAGCACACAACATCTCCCCCGTGGATGCACACAAACACACACACACACACACGCACACACACACACACAAAGACACACTTAGGGTGGTGTTGCATGCTGTAGATTAGATGTATATGTGGCGTCAGGCATTGGATGCTGCTGCATCTGCGTTTATCATCACGTGACAACATCCGTACTGCTCATTCTTACTGAAACAGCCGCCCGTAACTCCGGTTATGAATTAATAAAAGGTATCATCCGTTGCTTCTTCATGTTGCCTCCCCGCTCCTGTCTTCCCTCTCATTCTCCGCGTTTCATCTGCTGCTCACATATTCTCTTTCCGCTCCGTCTCTCTCTCCTCGTCTCCTCCTGTGATCAAAGATTCCTCCCCCTGATAACAGTTGAGGCTTGTGTATGCGCGGACGTGAGATGTGGCGATCGTTATGTTTCTCTAATCATTCTCTCTCATTAAAGGGAGAAGGGCGGAGTGTACACACCAGCGCGACGCACGTGAGTTTGCGTGAGAATGTTAAAAAAAAAGTGCACTTTCACTTCTTAGAAAATGTGTTTTAAGGGTACACACTAATGAAGGTTCCACCCGCTTGCGCTGTCTCATTAAACCAGATGTTCTGACTCCACACCTTCATTCTGTAAGATCCTCATCTGCCATAATGATTCATATTTTCGTACTTTACTAACAAGCGCCGGTGACATTAGGGAAAGTGGAATTGCCGCATGTTGGCTTTTCCCTCATCGATGCCTAGCGCATACCTCTTCCCAAACTCGGAGCCAACTATTACCGGCAAATTTTGCTGCTGCGGTGCTAAATGTTCAAAGCTAATCACGTTTAAAGCGCACGATTTACAGTCGGCTCCAGGTTGGCTGACACCATTGATGAGAAGGGTTCAGTCCTTGATAATCTCGGTGCTAACACACCTCATCCCGCTTCAGCAGAGTGGGACGGCAGCTCATTCGCTACCTTCTGCGTTCCCATCCTAATTCAGTACTACTAGGGGTTAATGAGGCAGAATGTGGCGTAGACTGGGAGAGGGGGGAGGGTGGTGGTGGTGGTGGTGGGGGCAAAACAGAAAGAAGGCCGGGAGACAGCGGGAAAAGAAAGAGCGAGGAAGATGAATAATAAATGTGCCATGCTAGAATCCATTTTTAAGGGAAGATTACAAGAGTCTGGATGCAGGCTGGGATGCTCACATGATCCAAGTGAAGGCTAGGCCAGGGCTGTTTCTAGGTCATCTCCATTAGACATCTCCAGATGCAACATCAAAGAGTCTCAGATTTTAATAACCTATATACAGCATGTGCAAAGTTAGATGCTTTAAATCGCCCAGACCTATGGTGGCTCTGAGAGAAGTTAATGTAAGGTAAGGGAATTTCACGTCCTGGCATAGCTGTTCATGCGAGCTGACGCGGCCAAGAACTCACCTGTTGGATGGCGCAGTGCCAACACACACATGCACGGATTTCAGAATGGATGTCGTATATCAAGCTAACAAGCCAAAATGAGCACATTCATGCAGGTACATCCAAACTCTCAGAAACTATACGACTCACACACTGTGGCATCTTGGACGGCAGCATGTTGTCCAGAGGGTCAGGCATGAGTGGCACAGTGGGTATAGATTACCTTTGGCTGCATTTCATATATAGGGACACACACACACACACACACACACACACACACACACATGCCCTTGCGCACCTCTCACACACGTTTTCTTGCAATTAAGCCCAGCAGCTCACAGTGCACGACTTGGCTTGGATGAGAACATCTTCAAAAATGCCCGTGTGGCTCTCTACAGGCCCCAAAGAAGCACATATGGAAAGCAGCATAACCTCTCAGTCATTAAGTGGAAGGAATGATCGACTGTTTATAGAGAAACACACTTGTGTGGAAGTAGGATGCGTGATAGCGCGAGACGCAGCGCTCCCTTTAATCTCTGTTAACAACAGACTGTGAGGAGCTTCTTCATCTGCATTACGCCAAATGAAAGAGTATAAATGAGTGTAAATATGAGTTACTATCAAATGAGCTAATCTAGTGTGAAGAATGCAGTCTGCAACACACACACACACACACACACAAACAGGCTCTCTTATGGGAAGCAACTGTAGCGGGCTTATCAGATTACCCATTGCCGAGCTAATAGATTCTTAATAGATTGTTTTTGATTAGTTCCTCTGCTTTAGTGACATTAAGATGATTAACATTTATGTACATACACAGGTCAAAGCTTGCATACATTAGTGCCTCATTAGTTAGCAGAAAACACTGTTACTGGAGTGAATTTCAAGTGTATATTTCCTATTTTTAGAAAGATTTTTTTTTTAATTTTCCAGATTTATAATGCAACAAAAATGATATAATGAGACACAAAGAGACAAAACCAACAGACTATGGTGACTGAAGCAGACACTAGCAGAATCTGACTGGTTACACAACAACAAAAAGTCAGGTGCCCAGCTTTCCTCCATTGGGACCATGCTCAGGACAGAGTGCTAATAAAGTAATAATAAAAATAAGTATATTAATAATCGTAAAAAAACACCAAGCAGCCCTTGTTAGCTCTCACCGCCTGGGTTCAGAACAGCGGCATGAAACAAGCCTGCCTTGCAATCTTGTTATTAAACAATAATTTAATAACTCTTGTGTGGGGAGAATAGTCTTCTCGTTTTAATTCAAAAACAGAGCTTTAAGAGGTGCTCATACGTTAAAGTCCACGCACCGTGGACGCTAAGAGACAAGCGACCCACCGCCGCCTCTTATCTTGTATTGTTGTGAGTGTGTAACTCCGTCACATGGCTGTCATATGCTTTGGGAGCATTTCAGGGTCACAATGTTCAGGTTGCCACTGGGCATAGCCTCTCTCTCTCTCTCTCTCTCTGTTTCTCTGTGTCTCTCTCTCTTTCACAGATGCACGCATACACGCGCACTGTGAAATACCCTTGAGCATACGCGCGCAGACCCGCAAAAAAAAACAACAACTCTGAGTTTAACAGCTCCTCACGTCCATCCTCCTCCTCGCAGCATGGCGGCGTCTCCCACCGTCTAACTAATTACTGGCCTGCCCCGCGTCGCTCACAGGGACCGGCTCCAGCCTGAAGCGTCGTCACGACATCAGCCGGTTTTTACGTGTCCCGCTCCCGGCCCACTCGCCTGCTGACCACCGCTCGCCCATA